>JAJGOT010001381.1:0-21517 GCA_022457155.1 Cladopsammia gracilis | reverse complement strand
AACTGGGTTGTGATTCTTTTAAGCGGTAACGAATTAAGGGTGAATTAATGATAACAGTTTAGGGACGAATTAGCAATGCTTTTCTTAAAGTCGAGTATTGTTTGGATGCGCAGCGCTATTCGCGTGCTAAAGAGAAACGACACGAGTTCAAAATACTCTTTTTAACTACAATTAAGCTGTCTCAAGGGTAATTGAACTATTCATTTGTATTTGCATACTGTTGAAAGCACGAGATTGTAATAAGACATTACGTAATGTTTGTGTAAAAATATGTGATTTTGTTGGTCCGTATTACCGTTCGCACTAAATTTTTGCGAGTTCTAATTTTTCTAATTTATATTCCCGCAAACATTTTCTCCTTAAAAAATAACGGCCCCGCTGTCGAAACTATATACAAACTGATCATTATTTAGTAATAAACGTAATGTAAAATCGTGTTGGTGCCCATTTACTAAATAAACGTCTCTTTCGTTAAGAAAAACACCAAAATTTAAAAGTTACTGAAACGACAAACAATAGATTGGAGTCATTCAGCGCGAATTCAAGAGCAACTTAGACCGACCCCCTGGAGTAGCTCATTGTAACTCAGAGCAACTCAGAACATTTGAGTGAGAAACTCAGAGTACTTGAGCGAGCAATTAAGACCATTCGATTGAGCAACTCAGAGCGGTTGAGTGCGCAACCAAATTAGAGCAACTCGGAGCAACTCAGAGTAACTCAGAGCAACTCAGAGTCAGAGTAACTCAGAGCGACTCAGAGTAACTCAGAGCGACTCAGAGCAACTCAGAGTAACTCAGAGTAACTCAGAGCAACTCCGAGTAACTCAGAGCAACTTAGAGTAACTCAGAGTAACTCAGAGCAACTCAGAGCAATTCAAACGATGATACAGGGTCGATAACAGATGAGACTTACTGTTTTAAGAGTAATCTAAAAAACACTCTTGCTGCTTGACCTCCTTGTCGATCTGTGTTTAGTCAGTTTGACATAAGACCAGTCACAGCAGAGGTCAAAGACTACAATACTCAATATTTCAAGAATGACATTTATTAAAGACAATTGCAAAACAATGCATTACAGAAAATCCCCTCTCCGTCTAATTCATTTTTAATGGAATTGATCTGACGTTTAAAAACTATCGTAATATTTTCTCTTTCTTGCTGTGTAAGTCAAGTCTTCATCTTCATTCGACGTTTCTTTAGGTACTAGGTCCTCCTGGTCAAACAGTCTGTTCAATATATATTTCCGTGTATTGACTGCTGCCTCAGCGGCCTCCGAATAATCCATATCATCCTCTTGCATAAAGCTATGCAATGTTTTCATGATCTTTTTATGCAGTGGGTCAGTTCTAAGATCACGATACCACTTTAGATAGTGCAGATACAACCTTCGTAGCCTCTTTCTGTAAACAGGGAGTAAAAGATTAGATGCTTGAACCTCCGCAACGTCTTGTGGCAAACCCTGTTCAAACGTCTTTGAATCTCAGTCCTTGTAAAGCTTTGTCCAATTGTTGGATGTCCTGATCCAAACAAAAGGTTCTTCGAAAGAGATCTCTTAGTTCTTGCTTAGTATTTTCTCTAATGTAACGGGTACCAATTATGGCACTGGATTTATGTAGGGTTGGATAACCATGTAGCGGTTGAAAACCAAATTCTTTTACCCAACGACCTTCACCGTTCCAGCGAAAGAAAAAGGGTTGGTACCACTTCTTACTAGGAATGTCGTAGACATATACCTCTTTGTTTAAATCCAACGCCAATTGGACAGACCATCCCGTTCCACCTTTGACTTGATTTTTTTCTGCATTCAACTCGCCAAATGCATACACGATGCGAACATCCTTGACAATAAAAAAGGTTCTTTGAAAGAGTTCTCGCGCGTAACTGTTCTCTGTCATGTTTAATGGTCTATCGAGTGATTTGCTGGCATGATGCAAATAAGGGTTCGCTTGGATCAACGTTTCTCACGGTAACGGTGTGATAGTTTTGGCCCTGAGATGACGTGGCCCTATCTTGACCTCTACTTGAAAACCATACTTTCCACCCAATCCTTCCGCCAAAAGATCTAACTCACCGCAACCACCAGTGTATAACACATAGCCTGTTCCGATTGGACAGTCCGTGGGTTCTTCCTTCATCTTTGGTGAAAATAAAATGAAATAACACAACGTATTTATCTAAACTAAGAACCAATCAGAAGATTGTGCAAAGCAGATGAACGGCGTCATCTTACCACAAAACAGCTAGAAAACCGGATTTAATAACATACCTCTCATGTCGTTTTCACAAAACTAGTTTGACCGCGTCGTCTTACCTTTTTTTAACAAAGAGTTTTTCCTTATTTGCTCAAACCACTGAATGTTGAGATTTTGTAGGGAAACGTGATTGGTTTACGTAGAACACAAAACAAATAAAGCGGCTCACAATTTATGGTTCCGGCGTGAAGATGGAACAGTCCAAAGTAGTAGTAGTAGGCCTCGTTACGGCCTAGCAAGTGCCTAGTCAATGACGTCACAATATGCCTTCCTGCATATGTAATAAACTGCCTTTACCTATACCTATACCTTTTGTGTTATTATGAAAACTAATAACTGTATAGGTAAATCATTCATATGCAAATAATACCTTCCGCGTCCTTTAGATAACAATAGACATGCCCAAACTTGCTCGCTCTGTTCACACCCTGATTGGCTCTCAAGATTTGTATTGTCTGTTGGAACAAAAACAACGCAATTTCTTGGAACGAGTCAATCGAGTAGTGGATTCGCTCACGGTATCGACCATGCAAGTATTAGAGCAAACATTTGGAGTGGAAGTTGAGGTGTACGACGATTGTTGTCATTTTGATGATTGGAAACCGAATCAAGAAACTCTGCTTAAAGAAATTCTTGAATTATATGGGGTTTGGCGCAAAAATGAAAAATCAGGAGAGGTTATCACTGGAAATGACATCTTTTTCCAAGTAGAAGAGGTTGTGTTGAAATGGCATCCTATTATTGTCAAGTTACAAGAGGAGGTAAAACAATTGCAAGAAGAAAAGGATGTTTTGGTAAAAGAAAAAGAGCAACGACTCTGTGCAAGAAGCTTGTAGAAAGGTGGACAAATATTCCTTATCGATGGATCATATTTCATTTCGCAACACTTACAATGAACAAGTGAAAAAACTAACTTTCTTCAGTTGGGTTTGGGTTAAAAAAAAAAATGTGTCAACGCTTTACCGTTTGATTCAGTGGAGGGTAATAATATTCGTGAAGCCTCTCTCAATATGTATGATGCTGCAAGCTACAGTTCGTTATCGTTCGACAAAAACATTCTTCATTTTATCTCAACTAAGAACCAATCAGAACATTGTGCAAACCAGTTTGACCGAGTCATCTTACCACAAGACAGTTAGAGAACCGAATTTAATCACACACTTATCCTGTCATTTTAACAAAACTAGTTTTGACCGCGTCCTCTTACCTTTTTTATCATTGATTGGTCAGATTTGAAAGGAAACGTGATTGGTTCACGTAGAACACATAACAAGTGAAGCGTCTCTCAATTTGTGGATTCAGTGCAAAGATGGAACAGTCCAAAGTTGATCACGCTACGAAGAGAAAGCCCACTCGTCCAGCCAAGGTTCCCTCAGGAACCAAACCTAAAAAGAGAAAAACAGACAACCGTATCGTGAATTATGGTGACACTATTCATACTGTCTGCGAAGGCAAATGTGAGGGAGTCCACTTCAATGAGGATGACGATCCCAACTTTGTAGAGATGGTAAAGCAGGGTCTTGATTATATACCTTTCAAACTTGGTAACAGCTCAGAAAAAACAGATATCGAACTTTTCGAAACAGGAGAGATTGTGACTCAAGAAGAAGAACAAGCTGTACACGATTTGTTGTGCGAGCTGAGGTTCATGAATCAAGCCACCCAGACAGATTCTCTTCCTCCATTTGAAATGCCACCGGGAGAACCGCAATTCCATCCTGTGGTTTCTCATACCCTGTGTTGCCCTAATCATGACGTGGAGATGGGCGAGTTTGTGTCCAAACAAGGAGGGGAGTACGTGAAGTACCCCTATCTTGATTGTGATCAATATTTCTATAACGATGGCAAGTACCCAGGTGAACTCCTGCCGTCTGACGATGGCATAGACCTCATTTGGGTTCTCCAGAGCTGAAAGATCTCCATTACCGCCAGACGTCCGAACTAAGAGATCAGTTTTCCAAAGCAGCAAATGCCTTGAAAAAGAAAAACCAAGAGTGCGTGGAACGGAACAGGTTGTTGACCAGTACTAAGGAAGAAGAGTCCCTTGATCTTCCAGGAGGCCAGCAAATTGATAGTGAATGCCTTTCACCCAAGCAAAGACAGAAATGTCTTGACAAGGAACTGAAAAATGAGGAACAAGCGACCAAACCCATCACACTGCATCCGTTTCCACCTCGTTGGAACCCAAATTTCTTTAACAGGAGTTTAGACGAAAACATTCCGAAAAGAAATTTCAAAACTGAGGAAGAGCCTGATTCCAGTAAATTTGACCATCCAGGAGAATACTCTAAGACTGGCAGGCAATACGTTGTCACCGACCGCAACAATATCATCATAACCCCTTCTCAGTTGAAAGGGCATGTTTATGCTGATGCGATGGTACGCAGTTGGTTGAAAGACCATCCTGATAAAGCCACCTTCAAACCTGGCTGGGTGAACTTTTGAACAGTATTGACCCATCCGTTGCTTGTTAATAGCTTTCTTGCATTGTTATTATAAATGTTTGTAAGTGTTTTTTAACATTCAATATTAAAGATGCTTGACATACCTTCCATCCTGTGTGTTAATATGTAGAAATGGGTACGATGGGAATCGATCCTTCATTTTTATTTTATGGAGACGTCTCTAAGCACAACGTTGATTTCCGTAAAACGTTTCCTGTCCTGTATCAGGGCCACTTCTTATAAAATTTATCTCGTTAAATCGTTAATGGTTAGTTGTAACCATAGGAAATCTATCCGATACGGTAAATAAGATAGTGGCAGTTATACGTTTGATAACTTTGTCTATTATATATATATATTTTTTGGAACGAGTTGTACTGGTTTTTCGTGTTTGGTTAAGGTTTCACAATTTTTATTTTAGGCTAATGTCAAGTACAATTGACCTCGTTTGTTACAAAAGGACATACTAAATTAACCAAAACCCTTTAGAGTGACTCAGCTATATAAATGAGCAAGGCGATGTGGCCGACTCATTTTACAATAAGTCAACATCGAGTAACCATCGTGGATCAATATGCATTCTTGTAAATTCTGTGAAAGAGTTTTCAGCCGAAAATACAACAGAGATCGACACGAGAAGCAAGGTTGTAATAAACGTCCAGAGCAAGACCAAGAAGAGATGACCAGCCAGTATAGAATGAGAGGGAATTCTCCAGATAATGTTTATGATGGAAACGAATTTGAGGAATACGAAAAGGCAATGCGTCGGATAGAGAAAGAGAAATTAAAAGAAGAAGCAGGAGAAGAAGAAGAGAAAGATGACGATGATAATGATGATGATGATGATGATGATGATGATTGATGATGATGATGATGATGATGATGATGATGATGATGATGATGATGATGATGATGATGATGATGATGATGGAAAGGGTGATGATGACGAAGACGAAGACGAAGACCAGAAAAGCATAGCTAGTGACGCCGAAAATGATGATACTGATCCTTGGGATAAGTTACGTGAAGAAGTTATTAATGACCTTAGCTCTACCTGGGAAGAGCAGGTGAAAGAAAACACGATGCAGGGTTTGCCACAAGACGTTGCGGAGGTTCAAGCATCTAATCTTTTACTCCCTGTTTACAGAAAGAGGCTACGAAGGTTGTATCTGCACTATCTAAAGTGGTATCGTGATCTTAGAACTGACCCACTGCATAAAAAGATCATGAAAACATTGCATAGCTTTATGCAAGAGGATGATATGGATTATTCGGAGGCCGCTGAGGCAGCAGTCAATACACGGAAATATATATTGAACAGACTGTTTGACCAGGAGGACCTAGTACCTAAAGAAACGTCGAATGAAGATGAAGACTTGACTTACACAGCAAGAAAGAGAAAATATTACGATAGTTTTTAAACGTCAGATCAATTCCATTAAAAATGAATTAGACGGAGAGGGGATTTTCTGTAATGCATTGTTTTGCAATTGTCTTTAATAAATGTCATTCTTGAAATATTGAGTATTGTAGTCTTTGACCTCTGCTGTGACTGGTCTTATGTCAAACTGACTAAACACAGATCGACAAGGAGGTCAAGCAGCAAGAGTGTTTTTTAGATTACTCTTAAAACAGTAAGTCTCATCTGTTATCGACCCTGTATCATCGTTTGAATTGCTCTGAGTTGCTCTGAGTTACTCTGAGTTACTCTAAGTTGCTCTGAGTTACTCGGAGTTGCTCTGAGTTACTCTGAGTTACTCTGAGTTGCTCTGAGTCGCTCTGAGTTACTCTGAGTCGCTCTGAGTTACTCTGACTCTGAGTTGCTCTGAGTTACTCTGAGTTGCTCCGAGTTGCTCTAATTTGGTTGCGCACTCAACCGCTCTGAGTTGCTCAATCGAATGGTCTTAATTGCTCGCTCAAGTACTCTGAGTTTCTCACTCAAATGTTCTGAGTTGCTCTGAGTTACAATGAGCTACTCCAGGGGGTCGGTCTAAGTTGCTCTTGAATTCGCGCTGAATGACTCCAATCTATTGTTTGTCGTTTCAGTAACTTTTAAATTTTGGTGTTTTTCTTAACGAAAGAGACGTTTATTTAGTAAATGGGCACCAACACGATTTTACATTACGTTTATTACTAAATAATGATCAGTTTGTATATAGTTTCGACAGCGGGGCCGTTATTTTTTAAGGAGAAAATGTTTGCGGGAATATAAATTAGAAAAATTAGAACTCGCAAAAATTTAGTACGAACGGTAATACGGACCAACAAAATCACATATTTTTACACAAACATTACGTAATGTCTTATTACAATCTCGTGCTTTCAACAGTATGCAAATACAAATGAATAGTTCAATTACCCTTGAGACAGCTTAATTGTAGTTAAAAAGAGTATTTTGAACTCGTGTCGTTTCTCTTTAGCACGCGAATAGCGCTGCGCATCCAAACAATACTCGACTTTAAGAAAAGCATTGCTAATTCGTCCCTAAACTGTTATCATTAATTCACCCTTAATTCGTTACCGCTTAAAAGAATCACAACCCAGTTACTTTTCTGTCGCGTAAAGTAAACTTGTGATGTGTATGTTGGTAAATTACAAAGCGGGTACATTGTTTGCTTTTATTCGTTTGAACATGCAACTTTGCCTTGCGTTTTTTGATTCTCTAATCGTACCGCAGAAAAAGGCTTTTAGTTGGAAAGTAGACTTTTCGAATGATGAATGGCCGTTTCGGTTGTTGTAAATAGTATTCACAGTAAAGTTGGCAATTGATAACAATGGCTTTCAAGTTTATTGTTTAACTTGTCTAAAGAAGTTCCACAAATAAACAGCGGAACGCTCGCTAGGTTTCGCTACGTATAATATAATTTCATGTAGCTTATATTTTTCCATTCCATGCGAACATGCTTTCGCATGAAGCAACGCTTTTGAAGCAACGCGTTTGAAGCAACGCTTACGTTTACACGTTGTTTAAACAGAAGTTGTTTTAGTTCATTATGATTTTACAAATGGCCGCTTAAATTCAACTGACAGAAAAGGTTCGCGGTTGGTACGCGAATAGCGCTGCGCATTCAAACAATCCTTGACTTCAAGAAAAGCATTGTTAATTCGTTCCTAAACTGTTATTACTAATTGAACGTTCATTCGCCGCGCTTTAAACAATCGCAGCCCAGTTACTTTTCTTTCGAGTAAAGTTAATATAAAGCGGGTACGTATATTGTTTGTTGTTATTCGTTTGGACATGCAACTTTGCTTTGGTTATCTGGTTACTTTATTAAAAATAAATGTGATCAAGGATTTCCGAAAACAGCCTCGAATCCAACAAGTTAATTTATTGGATGATAAATGTAAAAGTGCGAACTCGGCTTTATTGATTGATATAACCAAGCGTTAAAAGTATTTCAAGGAAGAAGACGATCGGTTCCATCGTTAAGTTTGATTTCCTTATCATTTGACTGTGCTGTGCATGGATTTGAATGGTTGTAAATAAAAACCGCTTTTGTCGACATAACGATTTTTTTATAACTTTGATGAGTTTTGTTATTATTAAACGTGTGGCTTTGTTGTCTAAGCATGGCTGTTTTGTTTTTGACCGAGGTGTTAATTTCTCATGCAAATTTAGTTCAGTGTAAGAGAAAGAAATTAATTTAACGACTGAAGTAACGGAACGTTTTGTTCTTTTTTTTTTTTTCGTTCAGTTTGTTTTCATCTATCGGGGAGTTGTTTGGGAAACTCAAAATACATAGCGTCTAGAGATGTAGCGGCTACTAGTATGCGAATAGCGCTGCGCATCCAAACAATCCTTGACTTTTAGAAAAGTATTGTTAATTCGTTCCTAAACTGTTATCATTAATTGACCCTTAATTCGTTATACCGTTTAAAAGAATCGCAGCCCAGTTACTTTTCTTTCTCGTAAAGTAAACTTGTGATGTGTATGTTGGTAAATTATAAAGCAAGTACACTGTTTGTTCTTATTCGTTTTGACATGCAATTTTTTTTTTTTGATTTTCTAATAATCATACCGCAGAAAAGGCTTTTAGTTCGAAAGTAGACTTTTCGTATGATGAAAATCGCCGTATTGGTCGTTGTCAAATCGAGATATCCGCTAACTTTATTTCAGTGCATATTAAAACTTGTTAATAAAAGAACATTTTCGCGTTCGCTCAATTACTAATGTTGATGTTGTTATGATCAATCAGTTTCTTAAGAAAATGTCTCACTGTGAAACCAAACAAAAAATTGTTGTGCTTTCCTGGCGTTTCCTAAAAAGTTTCCTCTGCATCTAAGTCACGATCGAAATTGGTAATTGGTAACAAAGGCTCTCAACCAACTTCATTGGTTAACTTGTCTTTCTTGTGTTTAAGAAAGAAGTTCCACAAATACACAGAGCGCTCGCTAGGTTTCGCTACGTAAAATATCACTAAGTTATATTTTTTCATTCCATGCAAACATGCTTTCGCTATGTTTTGAAGCGACGCTTACGTACCCACTTTGCTCAAACAAAAATTTGTTTTAGTTCATTGAATTGTGTTTTTATAACTTAAATTCAAATGACAGAAAAGTTTCTTGTCAATTTATATTAAAGGCGATATTGCCTGAGCACTTTCGCACTATACGCGCGCTTTATTTGATCGAATAGCTTTGCTCATTGTTTGATTTAAACGTAAGGTACTGATTTCTGTGTATCAGTAGATTGCGAGTTAAATTTAAAATCTCTATGCGTTCCGACTTGAATTTTAAAGTCTTTAACGCTCACCATGATTCGAAGTACTAAAACAATTGCTAAACAACTCAGCGCAAGTTTAATTGTGTTTTCAACTAAACATTTCGGTTTGACATTCAGTAAGTTTAAAGAAAAGTTTATGCGGCATTTTGCTTTCTAGATAAGCGTGTTTTCGCGTTTGAAAAGCAAACATTACTTTAAAATGTCAGTTGCTGTAAACAATTTCACCGTATTTTCTTTTGATGTGATCAGTTTCTTCAATTAATATTACAGTACGTTCAAGTTTGAATTACGCTACGCTCGCGGTGAGTGAGTGTTAACAAAAGGTAATTACATTTATTGTTTCTTAAGAGTGTTTCTTCAAAAGATTTAAGTCATTTATATTCAAGAACACACTTGAATGCAAATGCTTGAAAGAAATGTCCGTTAATGTTATTTTAATCGAAGTATCGAGCAACTAAAACAATCGGTTAAAGCAGCGCTGCCGCCTTGTCCAGCTGAGTTTTGGAGTTTTGTTTTGATGATGTTTAAGACTATTTACTGGTCAAAGAAACCCGCGCTACAAATAACAGAGCGCTACGTTTCTGTATTAGTATTCCTTCTTGTTGAACTAAAGAGTAAAGTATTTGTTACAATGTATCTGTAATGCGGTTGGGTTCTGAGTTATATTCCAAATCGCCATTCGTTTTGACTCGTAAGTAAATTTTTATTGCGCTTGGTCAAAGAAAAAAATCCGCTAAGTAAGGCAGCGCGCTCAACTCGATTAGCTTCGCTCTTTGTTTGACTTAAGCGTAAGATATTTCTCTTAGGTTGCAAGTTGAATTCAAAGTCTCTATTTGTTTTGACCTGAAATTCACTCAATTTGAGTAGCGTCAAATTGCTTGGTCAAAGAAAAACCGCGCTATTAAGGAATGCAGCGCGCTAAACTCGATTATTTGGCTTCGTTCGTGTTGCTTGACTTAAGCGTGTAACTCGCGCCGCGCTTCCTTTTAAGTCATGCTTGCATTGAGTTTATATTTTGATTACAGTAAGCTTCTTTAGTTCAAACCATTGGCAAAGAAAATGCACTCACAAATTGAATTTTGTTTAACTCTTTTAAAGAACCGTTTACACATAATTATTTAGTGTTTAAGCCAGGTGAATTGAAAGCGCACATTTCGTTTTTTTTTTAACCAAACAATACTTTAAACTGAAGCGGATGTGGTCATTAAAGGTCAAGAAAAGAGCAAAAGACCTACACTTCAGAGACAATTAAGCAGAAAAGATAAATCAATGTGGTAAAGAGACCTTTGAAAAGCAAACATTGCTTTAAAATGTCAGTTGCTGAAAACAATTTCACAGTATTTTTCTTTTTATGTAATCAGTTTCTCCAATTAATATTACAGTACGTTCAAGTTTGAATTACGCTACGCTCGTGATTGAGTGAGTGTTAACAAAAGGTAATTACATTTATTGTTTCTTAACAGTGTTTCTTCAAAAGCTATAAGTCATTTATATTCAAGAACACACTTGAATGCAAATGCTCGAAAGAAATGTTCGTTAATGTTAATCGAAGTATCGAGCAACTAAAACAATCGGTTAAAGCTGAGCGCTGCCGCCTTGTCCAGTTGAGTTTTGGAGTTTTGTTTTGATGATGTTTAAGACTATTTACTGGTTTTATAAGTATTCCTTCTTGTTTAACTAAAGAGTGAAGTATTTCTTACACTGTATCTGTAATGCAGTTGGGTTGTGAGTTATATTCCAAAATCGCCATTTGTTTTTATCGCGCTTGGTCAAAGAAAAACCCCGCGGCTAAGTAAGGCAGCACGCTCGACTCGATTAGCTTCGCTCGTTGTTTGACTTAAGCGTAAAGTATTTCTGTTAGGTTGCAAGTTAAATTCAAAGTCTCTATTTGTTTTGACCTGAAATTCACTCAATTTGAGTAGCGTCAAATCGCATATATTTAGTTTACAATAACCTTCTTTAGTTCAAACCATTAGCAAAGTAAATGCACTCACAAATCTCTTTCTTTAAAAGAACCGTTTACGTTTATTTAGTGTTCAAACCAAGCGCATTGCAAGGACGTCACATTTCGTGTTCACTTAAAACCAAACAATGCTTTAAACTGTAGCGGACGTAGTCATTAAAAATCAAGACAAGATCAAACGACCTACACTTCAGAGACAATTTAGCAGAATAGATAAATCAAAATGTCAAAGAGATCTTGGACAATTGATTGCAGATGGCTTGTAAAATAAACATAAACATCACACTCTTTGTAACAAAGTAGAACTGATTGTAATCATTGTTTTTGTTTACTTAATAAAATAATTTTGACAACATCAAATATTATGTCGTATTCATTTTCTGGGTGTCATTTTGAATACTTAATAAGGGTGAACAAAACCGGTTTGACTCGTTTTTCTAGAGAGTGGCCATTTTGAATAATATACCTCTTGACCAACTGGTATGAACCTGTTTGACCATGACATCAGTGTATTTTCATTGGTTCATCACCCGTCCTTTGTTCTTTTGCCTTTAAATTGAAACCACCACCCGGATGGTTGGGTGGACACGTAACAGTACATCATACCATACACTTCTCTCTAAAACACTTTATAAATATTCAATAAAATCTCAGAATACATCTCTCCCAATTCATGCATCCTTAATGACTCCACCTATACGGCCTGCATCTCAATAAACCCCTCCTGTACCTATACGGCATGCATCTCATTATCTCCTGACCGAAAACCGGTTTGACCGAGCCAACCTCATTAACTCAGGGCTGCTGCATATATGAATAAATTCGCCCAGTCATCTGGGATAGACTACTATGATGACATTGGTCATAAATTTATGGCTGAGATGGCTGAGATGGCAAAACCTACTAGAGTGTGCTTGAAGTACTTGTCTTAAACTGTTTAACTATAACTAGGAGTCAAAAGGTTGTACCGAAGAAAATAACAGAAACAATATAGCCCTTTAATCATAACGTTTCTTGTATTTTTAATTCTCAAGCTGACAAGTTACAGCAAAAAAGATCAAATCACAAGTTCTGAGAATGTCAACTTCTTTTAAAATAACAAAACAAGTAATTGTATCTCAATGACAATCTTATGAGAACAATGTGAATATTTTGAGGTCTGCAAAGAGTTGTTACCCCTATGTCATCTTCCAAGTTTGAAGCAAAATCTTTTCAATAAAATTATTTCATATCAGAGTACTGCACAATTTTCACCCATTATTAGTGTTCAGTGTATAATATCAAAACTATTCTTTAAGGCTTTACAGTGTATTTATGTTGTTGCCTCAACTCATTTGCAACTGAAGACCGTACAAATGCATCCAATAAATACTGTGAAACAAACTGTTCCGGTTTCAGTGCTGAATGATACCAAAGGCATTCCAATACCCGTAATGGAAATTCAATTGCAAGGTTTCTTCTTTAAATTTGTATCTAACAATTCCATTCTTCCTGTCTTCAACAATAAGTTTCACCACACCTTTTTCAGCTCCTAGCCCCTTTGTAAATGTTTGGCAGTCCTTGAATTTATTGAATAGAGCGCACAGTCTTCTCATATTTGAGAATGTTATTGTCACTGAACCAGGCTCCTCCAAAACATAAACACCATAACTTGTACGATTTACAATCCCTTTTTGCAATAAATGGAACACTTCCTGTGGCATCGTAACATCAAAACAGACCATCCAAGGATGGATTTTACTCATTCGTGGACAAAGACGGCGAAAAATGCCATTCTTAGCACGTATCATTGTTCGTTCTAACATTGGGTATACATGACTAATTTCATGCTGATGTCGATTTCGAAGGGGACCGTATTTTCCGTTCACAACAGCTTCAGCCACTTTCTCTAGCTCTTTGAATGTTTGATCTAGATCTCTCAACTTGTGTACATTTGAAATCCGGCGTTCAAATGCTGATTTTTGCCCGCTCAATGCTCTTTTGATCCCACTAATAATTTCTACTTGGTCTGGCTCACTTTGAGCCGCCATCTTGTTTCTTTGATATTTTTATTTACAAGGCCCCAATCCCCCGCGCGGCCAAAAAAAAAGTTGGCCGAATTTGAGGCCAAAATTTCCAAGCGTGTGGTGATTTGAGTATTATCACCTCCTGCCTGATCTTATGGTGGACACTCTCTTAAATCCTGATAGTGTAAAAATAGCAGTAAAAATATGGATGCTTAGAGTATCAGGCTGTCTGAAATGTCGATTTTGCTTCCTGAGTAATTCCACCATTCCTGAATACTTTCCCTTGTCGCCCATTACCAGGTTACAGTTCCGTTGGATAGCGATTCGTCCAATGGATTAAGCTATAACCAAGCCCAGGAGGAAGAATAAAATATAACGTGGGCCTACCCCAAGTCGGGACTATAACAACAATTTTTTTGATAGCAATTGTGATTTGCACGGAAAGTTGTGAACTCGATTACGGTGCACAAAAGTTGGCAATTTATTGTTTATCGATTATTTGTTATTCAGTCGTCATTAAAAATACTGCAAAAGTTCGTAATTTTGGAAAGAAAACAATTGAAGATTGCTTTCACACAAACGGCACATACCTAGCTTGCGTTTCTCGAAAGTCCCGAAAACTTTTCGGACCCGAAAAGATGTGTTAAGAGCAGAATGTTTACCAATAAAGATTTAGTTTTTGTTGATTTTGAAAGCTAATTGTAAGTAATAAAATCTTACGTTTACTACATAACTTGTGCTGATTTGTGGTCTAAAACCTTCAACACCTTTCGCAAGAAACTACATTTTAAAAAAAGCTTTCGGGCCCGAAAAGTCTTCGACAGTCTCGAGAAACTCACGCCTGACCTTAATAGCTGACAATAATCTAGCTGGTTGTCTGCATTTTCGCTCTATTTTTCAATGTTTCGTTTATTTATTTCAATGTTTATTTTGAAGATTTGTATTGCATATACAGCAAAGTCAGACAAGTGTACAAAGGCAACTAACGAGATGAGAAACGAGAACGGCATCGCAGTACAAACTCACCAAACTAGTTAAAAAAAGGAGCGGAAATTTTGCTTTCAATCGACAGCACTAGAAAACACAAACACAAAGATAGTTCATCTTTTGGGATGAACATTTTGTTAATGTTCTTTGCGCGGACCATGTATCTGCAGGTGCAAAAATTAAATGTTATTGGTCGAACTGCAAATTGGAACTTCGAATCCCGTTCAGTTATGGAGTATGAAGTTATAATTAGGCTAAACAAACATGAAGATATTAAATGTAAGGAGAAATTAAGACTCGGAAAAAAAAAAAATCCGAGTCCCAGATGGGATTTGAACCCACGACCCTCCGTGATCTAGTCGGATGCTCTAACCACTGAGCTACTGGAGACTCTATGGTGAGCAAGGGTCAATTTGTGGGTCTTGACTGGAACCGCATCGCGCGGCTACACAGCCAAGCAATGACTAGCACATGTGAAACTCACTAACAGCATCGCGCTGTCACATTTAAGCATATCAAGATGCAGCCAACCAACCTCCAAAGTGAGTATAACGATGAAACAACAATAAAGATATTAAATGTAAGGAGAAATTAAGACTCGGAAAAAAAAATCCGAGTCCCAGATGGGATTTGAACCCACGACCCTCCGTGATCTAGTCGGATGCTCTAACCACTGAGCTACTGGAGACTCTATGGTGAGCAAGGGTCAATTTGTGGGTCTTGACTGGAACCGCATCGCGCGGCTACACAGCCAAGCAATGACTAGCACATGTGAAACTCACTAACAGCATCGCGCTGTCACATTTAAGCATATCAAGATGCAGCCAACCAACCTCCAAAGTGAGTATAACGATGAAACAACAATAAAGATATTAAATGTAAGGAGAAATTAAGACTCGGAAAAAAAAAATCCGAGTCCCAGATGGGATTTGAACCCACGACCCTCCGTGATCTAGTCGGATGCTCTAACCACTGAGCTACTGGAGACTCTATGGTGAGCAAGTCTTAATTTCTCCTTACATTTAATATCTTTATTGTTGTTTCATCGTTAAACAAACATGGCCTTTTTTATCATGCTAAAGCCACCAGTTTATTCGACGTTTAAAGATGCACCTGCAAATCATCCTCTTTTTGTGATGTTATCAATAAGTGTGAAGATCTGTTTTGCATATACAGCGAAGTCAGACAAGTATTCAAAGGCAACTAAACAGATGAGAAACGAGAACGGCATCTACAAACTCTATACACCATACTAGTTAAAAAATGAACGGAAATTTGACTTTCAATCGACACTATGAACACAACCAAAAACAGAAATATTTGAACTTTTGGAATAAACATTTTGTTAATGTTTTTTTCCGCGGACCATGTTTCTGCAGGTGCAAATTAGAACTTCCTGTTCAGTTATGGAGTATGAAGTTATAATTAGGCTAAACAAACATGGCCTTTTTTATCATTGTAAAGTCACCAGTCAGATGCATATAACCCGCATATCATGTACCTTTTGTGATGTTATCGATAAGTGTAGAATTGGTTTGAGGAATACGAACTTTGGGGCGTAGAATTGATGTACAATGGCCTTCAGGTGGACACCGTATCACAGGGACTCCGCTCGGAGTCACGTGGATCGGCCGATTGTTTTGGTTAAGATTGTTGACAAGTTTGATGGTATAGTTTGAACTGTAGTTTTTGATGGATTCGGTGTGACTTAGGACCGTTCATTATTTAGTGCGGGTACGGTCACATTGTTTGTATTTTATTAAAATACAAACGGGGGGGAGGACACCAATTTTCTGGTGAAACTTTTATGAAACGTTGTGGCTTTCCAGTTCCTTGCTAAAAATGATCTGTCCCTTTGTGGTTTGAGCTGCGTTTTAGTGCGACAAGGACAAAAAAGGGAAAAGTTCATATTGTTCTTTATTCTTGATTTTCGAGTGGTTAACTGTTGCACCTTTATTATAAAATTCACACAAATACAAGGTTTTTTAAAACGTGTTTTGTACAGGAGATCAGTTGTAACACATGCTAACGTTTAACTCAGGGCAAGAAAAGCGACGAAAAGGCTGCTAATGAAGACCTTTCAAGGTGTTTTTATAAACCCTTCTAAATTATTTGTCTCGGTTTTACCGTTCAGTACTGAGGCAAAATCATCCTCGGAGACCCAGGGGCAATTAGCTGTGGCGCGACGAAACTCGGCATAAGTTTTCAAGAATGCCGATTTTCGTCGCGCCCCACCTAATTGCCCCTGCGTCTCCGAGGATGAGACAAAATAAGAAGGGTTTTGTACTTTGTATACAGCTATCACAGCACAATAATGCCTATATCTCACCCTTGCATTAGGATGTTGATTTTTGGCCAGCGGACATTTTTCATCATGCTCTTTATAAAAGTCTCATAAAATCTCATAATTCCACAAATTTAGTTTTTGTGACGTCATCGCATTAGGACTCTATTCTACTTTTTCCAAAATCGATAGCTCTTCCACATCGACAAACTCGATGATATCATACCAAACGGACAAAAAATATCCCACTAAAGTAAGTTTATACCAAGATGTGGGCCATTTCCATCTTCGCATGTAAAAATCCATGATGAATATCAAACCGGACGAACCGAATTAAGTTATGCAAAACGGTGCCAAAAGTATTCTGCACATGAGCGCTGCATGAGGACTTCAGCTGACGTCAGCAATATTCAAATAAACATTCGTTATTTCAAATTAAGCTACCATTAGATGATAGCAATACTGTACTAGTTTTACCTATAAAGTTGGAAGTTTGATTCAAGTAATGCAATCCGTTCACATTAATGAAAGTTATTACCAAATAATAAGCGGAACGCACCTAGCATTTTGACTGCAAAAGGCACATAAAATTGAACTTAGAAGGCAAAAATGTTCGTCTAATTCAATACGTGTCGCGAGTTGTTTTTTGCCGTCATTGCATGTGTATTTTTGAAAAATTAAATGTTTAAGAACCACCGCTGTGTGGGTAGCGGTCTTCAAAGAGGACCAGGAGGCCAGTGAAAAAGATAAGCGACAATTATTGGTCATTTAATACATTTACAAACCATGAGAAGGAGCATAAAAAATATAGTTGCCATAAAATTCTACTCAAAAGACCAAAAAAAAATATTGCCCAATTAAATATCTGTAGCGAGTTTTTAGTTTTATTTTACAGTCATGGCATGTGTATTAATGAAAAATAAAATGTTTCATGGGCTCCTGTTGACGGCCAACAAAGACCTGGGCACGCGATCTTCAAAGATCTTAGAAGAAGACCAGCCAGGTGGAAGAGATAAGCGACAGTTATTGGTCATTTAATATCTCGACAAACCATGATAAACAATGATGCAGAAACATCAGAAAATACCGAATGTTGTCCGTGATCGTAGTCGCATCATACGCGTGTTTTTAAGACTTGGACTTACATACAACGTTGCTTATCTATCTACGTGTATTTTAATAATGACAATATTCACAACCAATTAAATAGAACCCCACATTATTATTATTTTTTGTTTTAGAAAACTCCAAGCTGGTTATGAAATTTAACAAAGGGCAAACAATTACCAAGCGCTATATTTGGCGTGTATACTTATTAAGACAGATGTTGTTATAAAGAAGCGCGTAAACTTAACAGCACAGAGCACATCTACTTTCATTGCAGTAATATGCCGATAACGCAGACAACCAGTTTTACTGTGGACGGAAGCTAAAAACGTACAGTATATTTTCTATGGCATCTTAATATTTTCTTTAAAGTGACTACTGGTTATCAAAACTGACGTAGGACATGGAATTAACACGCATATTAATTGATCTGTTTGGGATGTAGAGACTGTCACTGAAGAGCACACGCACTAACACTTCAGCAAAATGGCGATAACCAACTTTACAGGAGATGCAAGCCAGGAAATGTTAGAACTGTTTTGCTCGGCAGGATTAACTGCAGGGGTACACAGTCAGCTGATCTTTCTTTCAGTGCTGAACATCTTTCTGTCCATCACTGCATTTCTGGGGAATACTCTGATCCTAGTTGCCCTACACAAGGAGGCTTCACTTCATCCGCCGTCCAAACTCTTGTATCGTACCCTAGCGATAACTGATCTCTCCGTTGGCATCATTGCGGAGCCTCTTCGTGTTGCTTATTTTATGTCTGTGGTAAACGAACGATGGAATGTTTGTCGCTACATTTTAGTTACAGGTTTTACCACTGGCTATATTTTGTGTGGTGTGTCTTTGATGACAATGGCTGCAATAAGCGTGGACAGACTTCTCGCCCTATTATTGAGGCTCAGATACAGACAAGTTGTAACTTTGAAGCGGATATATCTAACGGTTACTGTTTTTTGGATTGTGTCCATTGTAGCCATAACAATGCAGTTTTGGAATTACCTTATAACTGTATGGTGTAGCTACATAGTTATATCACTGTGTCTAGTGATCTCAATTGTCTGTTATACCAAAATTTTCCTCACTCTCCGTCATCATCAACTTCAAGTACATGAAAACATTCAGCAAGAACAACCGAGCCAAGCAATTCCACTGAACATAGCGCGATACAGAAAGGCAGTGTCCAGTGCACTGTGGGTGCAGTTGACATTAGTTGTCTGTTATTTGCCGTTTGGTATAGTGGAGGCTTTGGCAACTCATACAGGACTGTCTTCATCTGTGTTTATTGTTCGTGAGTTTATGATAACTATAGTCAGCTTAAACTCGTCATTAAACCCAATCGTGTACTGTTGGAAAATGAATGAAGTAAGGCAAGCAGTGAAGGACACAATCAGACAACTTTGCTGTTCAACGAGTTAGTATTTTTTTCATGTAAGGTAATATCTTGAACGCGGTAACATAGTGAAATTGTAGTGTACCCCTTGAGGTTTGTAAAGTATAAAATTCAAAATTACAACTAGTGCTAAACTTTACCTTTAATAGCATCTCACTCCTGAACATTTTAAATCCCGATCAGTGTAAAAAGAGCAATAAAAATATGGTTCAAGCATCAGGTTGTCTGAGGTGTCGCTTTTGTTTCCTGTATTAAGTTTTCAATATGCCTTATCCAGCGGTTAGCGATTCGTCCAATGGATAAAGCTATAACTAAGGCCAGGAGGGAGAATAAAATATAACTGCCCAACCCAATTCGGGACTAACAACAACTGTTCTAATACCAATTTCGATTTACACGCGAACTTGGGAACTTTGATCGCGATGCACAAAGGTTGGCAATTTTCTTGTATATTCATTATTTGTTATTCAGGCGTCATTCAAAACACTGGGAAAATTCGTAATTTTGAAAAGAAAACAATTTATCGCTTCCATAAAGGAAAATAAAGATGAATTCCATACGAACCTGATATTAGAAGCTGACAATAAGAGCTAATAAGCTAGCTTGTTGTGTGCAATTTTCGCTCTGTTGTTCAATGTTTCCCTTTTTAATTTTGTTTTGGAGATCTGTTTTGCATATACAGCGAAGTCAGATAAGTGTACGAAGGCAACTAAAAAGATGAGAAACGAGAACGGCATCTACAAACTCACCGAACTAGTTAAAAAAAGAACGGAAATGTGTCTTTTAATTTTTAATAACACCAGAAACACAAACACAACATACAAGTTAAGATTGTATTAACCTTTTTTGTTAATGTCTTTGCGCGGACCATGCATCTGCAGATGCAAAAATGAAATGTTATTGGCTGAACTGCAAATTGGAACTTCCCGTTCAGTTATGGAGTATGAAATTATAGTTACGCTAAATAAACATTGCCTTTTTTATCATTCCAAAGCCACCAGTTTATCCGACGTTTACCTACAAATCATCTACTTTTTGTGATATTATCATCAATAAGTGTAGAAAAGGTCACTTAAAATTCAACTTGATAGTGAGGCCTAGAGGAAACAAACAAAGGGAATAAAAAACATGTTTATTCATTTCTTTTTGTTTATGTTTTGTTGGCGCGCGCGATGCTCGTGAATATCAGAACGCACGAACCGAAACAGCAGTACGCATCTCTTGCAAAGTCTTCTCTTATTTGCCGAGAAAACAATAGAACAAACAACACAACAACCGAGATAAGTCATGCAAAACGACACCAAGTACTCTGCACATGAGCACTGAAGACTTCAGCTGACGACAGTGATAAACAAATAAACATTCCTTATTTCAAATGAGACTACCATTATATTATAACAATATTCGTTTTACCGATAAAGTTGTAAGCTTGGTTCAAATAATGCGATCCCTTTGCAATAAATAAAAATTATTATGAAATAATAAGCGGACCGCGCTGAGTATTTTGACTGTAAAAGGCGCATAACAAAATATAGCACAAAATTCAACTGAAAAGGCAAAAAAAAAAAAAAAAATACAGCCGAATTAAACACCAGTTTTTTTTACACCATCATTGCATGTTTAAATTGATTTATGAAAAAATGAAATTTTTGACGGACAACAGACTTGGCCACGTTGGTCTTCAAAGATCTTAAATAAGGCCCTGCTAGGTGGAAGCGATAAGCGACAATTATTGGTGAATAATTTTAATACCTTGACAAACCATGATAAATAATAATGCAGAAACATAGAAAATACCGAATGTTGTCTATTGTGTCTCAACATGCGTGTGTTTTTAAGATTTGGACTTCAAATGATAGCATTTTGCATACAGCATTGTTTCAATATTTACTACGTTTATTTTAATAATGAAAATACACAATCAATAAAACAAAAGTGAACCTTTTTAACTTTTTGTTTTAGTTAAGTCACCACTGGTTATGAAACTAATTAACAAATTAAAGGGAAAAAAATTACCACGCACTTATTATTTTGAATATACTTTATCCGCGGAATAGCGATTCATGCAATGGATAAAGCTATCACTAAGCCCAGGGAAAGAATAAAATATGACGGCCTACCCCAATTCGGGACTAACAGCGAAAGCAATTAAGTTTTGCACGGAAACTTGAGAACTTCGATGCACAAAGGTTGGAAATTTTCTTCTTTGTCCATTATTTGTTATTCAGGCGTCATTATTCAAAACACTGGAAAATTCGTAATTTTGAAAAGAAAACAATTTATCGCGTCCATGAAGGAAAATAAAGATGATTTTCACACAAGCGGCATTAACCTGATCTGTTTTGCATATATACAG
>JAJGOT010001380.1:0-21708 GCA_022457155.1 Cladopsammia gracilis | reverse complement strand
CCTTAACAATATTCATCAATTTGACAAAACTCAGTGCTTCAAAGGCCTAAAACATACAATTTTTGTTTGTACCCTGGGTGCCAGGGGCTTTTGTTATCCAGTCTCTCTCATGTTAAACTCTTCTTAATATGTCTCAAATTTTTGCTGCAAGAACTGAACCTCTGGGCTAGAGTGAGGTTCCTTTGATAGTGCCGAGTCAATAACAATCCCACTTACACTACACTACAAAACCATCCAGAATCTGGATACTTTGCTGATTGGCTCCAAATAATTCAAGTCTATCAAGTGCTGCAATTGGGCAACTAGAATAACACACATATGAATGTAACATTATGCATGGTTTTAAGGTGTTGAACAATATTATTTAACAAACTGATCCCCAGCCTTTGACCAGCCCTGACCTCTCACGAAAGCAGTGAGTGATGCCGCAAGAGCGCATCTGATACCCAAGGTATAATGCATGGGAATGTACCTGTTAACTTGGCAGAGCTTGGACAGGATGGACCTTCAAAGTACATCTTGATGACAGCTCCGACTACTACTACAATTGGAATACCAATAAGAATAAAGAAGCCACCATGTGTTTCCATTGAAACTTGTTTATAGAGATCATGAACATTAGCTGCAACACAAGCAAATTATACAGCAATTTAACTGCATGTATAAATTAAACTCAAGGCTTAAAGGTCTGGTCTGGTCTGTTACTTACTTTTTATTTTACTTACCAGTAGCATCATCATAAATCCATGAAATATTTTCTGGCACAATAAGACATTAGTCAAGAACATGTGATGACACTTATTTGATAACAAGTTTGGGAGATGATATGGAGGATAATTCCATCAAAAGAAATATGTATTCCACAGCTCTTAAAATTAGATTTTTACATTCATGAGTTCATAGATTGAAATACTTCTCATTGCAAGTCGAAAGACAATCTAAATAAACAGGATGGTTTTTGCTCAAAAAGATGGGTACCTCTGGAGAATCATTATGGAAAATGCTGAAGGTTAATATAATTCCAGTGGGGGAGGGGGAGGGTATTTAAATGATATCAAAACCCATCATCATTATCATCATTGGTTGGTTGCAATGCAGGCGATACAAGCTTGTTCCACCAGTTCCTGTCCTGAGCCAGAGGGCCTCAATCTGCCTCAGCCCCAGCAGTTCGTCCCAGCCTGTAACCCAGCTCAAATCATATCATAGACCTTTTATTGGTACCCTATTTCATGATCTACAACTACAAGTAACATTTAAATATTCTACTTTTTCTTCATTCTTGCATACCTTGAGCACACTTGCCACAGCTTACTTTGCAGTGCTTTGACATCCATTTGGGGTTTTTCTTACATTCACCTTTCGCGGCCCAGTGATTACATTTGGGATGGTGATCTTCACATGGTGTTCCTGAAAATATAAGATGGAATGGCCATGCAAGTAATCAATAAAATATGAGCGGCATAACTTTATTGATAACATGAAATGACCATGCAAATACTCAATAAAACATGAGTGGTGTAACTTTATTAATAACATGGAATAACAGGGGCGGGTCCAGGATTTTTCTTAGGAGGGGTGCACCTCTAAGGAATGACGTAACTGAAGGGTGAGGTAAACAAATTTTAAAAGCGAACGACGCAGACTAGGTCATTCAGGGGGGGGGGGGGGGGTGCGCACACCCTGCACCCTCCCCATAGATCCGGCCCTGAATAACTATGCAAGTTATTAATAAAATGTGAGCAGCATAACTGCATTGATATTTACAGTGGCGAGCCACAGGCGATTCAGCCATTGTAAATATTCATACAGTTATGCTGCGAATATTTTTTCTTATAAAAGAACAATGGCGATTAAGCTTATTTATATTAGCATTCCTATTATTATTCTGTATCAGTGTTACAGCATAGCTGTTCGATCTGTATCAGGATTTACAGACGAACTTCTCCTTACGGACACCTCTATAGGCCTCTTTCTTAATGGTGGCCAATTTATTCATTCTTTTATATGTATGTTAATTAGCCTCACTGGCCTCGGTAACGTGCAAAATTCAAAAGAATTTTTACTCTAAAATGAGGCCAGTGAGGCTAATTAACATACATGTAAAAGAATAAATAAATTGGCCGCCATTATGAAAGAGGTCAATAATATGGACACCTCACTATAATGGACAGTTCTCTTGGTTCTGAAAGCACCAAATTTCCTACATATTCCTACCTTGGTTTTCTCCATTTGGTGTCCATATTAAGAAATTATTACAGAGTTTGGCAATGTAGTGAACCTGTATGCGTATTAAGCCGACACTCTGCCTCTACTAAGGAGACACCGGCTTGGGCTCCTAAATAATAATTAGATGCTAAAAACCGATGTTGCTTGTGCTACGATCTGATGTAAATGCTATCGAGCAATATTGGCTTGAGACTAAAACTACAGTATACAAGTTATATTCCTAGCTGCAGTAAAATTACAGCCATGACCCAGTAAATACTTCTGGCCAATAAAAATGTGTACCTAGCCTAAGATGTTGCAAGATAAACAGTGCTTATGCAACAGGCCTCGTGTATGGAAAATTACAAACATGCTGTACAATTCTTGCACCCCCATCCAGGCCATAGTTCACAATTTAGAACAGCATCAGTCTAGTCTGACCGATGCCTACCGTAAAACAAACCTGTAGTCAGCAGATCGACCCCTCTATTAAGCTGACATGAACACCAAAATTTAGCCATTTTGTTACAAGAAACCTGTTTATGAAGTCACTTCAAGTGCTTTTAGAATTTTTATTAGATTATGGGATAAGTCTACTAATAGTAATTCAACCTGCTACAGCCACTAATTGTGAATTTAATAACATTCTTTTAGAGGGAATAGACACTCATGTGCCTATTTGAATGTTTGATAAAATTAATAAAATCTCAATGACAACTTAACCCACATATGTTCTTATAAACATATTTCATCTTTTGGCTTTCAATACACTATACAGTATAGGTGTTTGGGCAGCAACTAGTAGCAAGCTATAGCTAAATAGGTTTGCATAAACCGATACCATGTGACTATGCACATTTTATTACAGTAACTTACAGCGTTCCTATTAGTAATCTCCAAGTGGAACACAATTCCTCAACTTGTTGCCTCTCAAGAACTATTTACAGTGGCCGTTTTTATGCTACAGACGTTAATATCGTCTGAGACGTTAAAGTCGTCTTGAGACGACTTTAACGTCTAGTACAAAAACGAAAATAAGCCAGACGGATTTAACGTCTGACGACTTTAACGTCTTCTTTCAAGTGCGTCGTTCAGACGCACTTAACAGACGACTTTAACGTCTCAGACGTTAAATACGTCTAGTATAAAAACGGGACAGCCTTAATGAGGACGAATTTAGCCCAATTTGTATATTCGTGCTCTTAACATTTATTTGGGGACGACTTTAGTCGTGTCCAGTTACTTCCGAGAATAGTTTTTTTTTAGAAAATCTCGTGTTTTTCTCTCTGGCCATGTACTTTAATGCGTCCCGTTTTTATACCAGACGCATTTAACGTCTGAGACGTTAATTGCGTCTGGACGACTTTAACATCTCTAGCATAAAAATGACCAGTGTTTATACATATATTGTAAACATGAAATTTCAGCTTAATCATCAAGCTTTTTATTGGTCACTCAACCTAGGCAATAAAGATTTGCAATGAATTTAAAGCTTAAAAAATCTTGTAGAAAAAAAAACTTAGAAAATTGAAGAAAAACAACTACTTCCTATTAATTTTATTGAAATTTCATTTGCACAATTGAACAATAAAACAAGGCAAATGAATTTCCATTCCTACTAAGGAATGTTGTGTTTGTTAAAATGCTACAATTATTTGGCATAAATGAATCTTCGTCTTTGATGTAAAAAATATACTTTTTATTACATGTAAATAATGTGGTTTATGAAAAAAAAAATAAAATGATTAAAAATTGTTTTCTGAGATTAAAGGTAAGTCTTAATATAAAAATGCAAACTACTTATACAGGACTCTGAAATTTACTGAAATTTACTAAAAATAAATAAATAAATTTACTAAAAAAATTAATGAAATAAATTACTAAAACAATAGGGCATATATCTCCAATAACAGTGCGACGCCCGGGCACGTTTTCAAAATTTAATCACTCTTAAATTTATTTTTTAAAATTTAAATTTATGTTGGATGAAATGGAAAAACGAAGAAAACATAAGGGTGCTATTTCGATAAAGGCTTAATGAGCTACATCAATGTAGTTTGAAACTTGCATTTGTAAACTAAATCTCGCATTTGTTTTTTCCATGTAAAAAAATGGAGAGCCCAAAATATTTTAAAACCCACCTGCAATTAACTACTCAGTGCAAACGATCGATCGTGACAGGTGAAAGATGTATGGAAGATGAGGATTAAATAAATTTAGACATGGAACATCGCAAATTTAACTGAAAGTTTATCAATCAAATGAAGTTTTATCTTACTGTTAATAAGAGAGCAGAAGAATCAAACGAAACTTGAAAACAAACTATTCCCAGAGTAATCATTAGTCAAGAAAAACTTTTAAATAATTTGTACTTTCGGAATGACACGATCGTCCCAAATTTAGCATCGTTTTTATGTACGGTTTAAACAGAATTTAAAGTATTAAGCAAACGAAAAATACTAAGATATACATAGTGCACTTACCTGAAGCAGAAGAGATGACAACTGATAAAAACAACGGAATGAATACCACAAACCGCATCCACCTTTCTGCCATGTTGAAATCTTTGCTTGGCGGGCTGCTTGGGCGTTCTTTGGAATCCGAGTGGAGACTGGATGCTATGGTGGAAAGAGCTCGCGTGATTACCAGCGTGACGTGGCGTGACGTGGTAGACGATGGACTGGACTTGTAAAACGGGGATTTGCAAAACGACGACTTGTAAATAGGTAAAATGCATTAATGTTTCTTTTTTAATCTCTCTTCATAAAGAACTTTTTTTTTAATCTAATTATCAAAAGTACCAAGGCGTTTAACTGGTAACATGACGGAAAATTAGCTATTTATCGAACGCTAGAACGTTAGCCGGTTCATTACCCCGTGTATAAATGAAGTGTTTTGTTGTTATTGACATTTCCCAACACAACAAGCAAAGAATATAAGACTAATATACAATGATAGTAAGAGCCAGTAATATTAGTTTCGACACGAGATTCGAGTGTCTGCCCTTTTACGCGTTGTTCGCGTCCCGCGTTTAACATTTCTCTTCCGCTTCCCGCTTCCCGCCTCCCGTACTCCTCCCGCCCCCCTGCCCCACGCCCCCCCCTCCCCACACACAACAACAACAAGCGGATCATCTTTGAAACCCCCCCTGTGAATACTGCAATGAAATCCAGCTTTCTCCACCTGTTACCCACTCGCTTGCTTCCCAGATTTTCTTTGCCAAACCAGGATCTCTTTTATCATGAGTTAGTCAGGTAAATTTGCCACTATAAACAGATCCAAAAGGTGACGTCGGCGCCAGCAGGGGGAAGGGCAAGGAAGCGGCCGACACTTCAGACTAGGGGTCAGGGAGCGGCTGAAAATCCGGCGCGAACGAGCGGGAAAAACAAGAGGAGGCTGGAGAGAGACTCCCTCTACACTTATACCCTATACGTATACCTTATACTTCGCTGTCCACCTGGAACGGCCCGTTTTCTAGTTCAAAACATACATTTACAGGTTCCCCTCGTTGTAAGAGCGGGGTCGTAGCTGTCCAAACGATGTCTTTGATTGGTGAACGATACAGTTGATATATCACTTGAACAAATCTATTGTTTTCTTGGCGAATCACAGACATCGTTTGGACAAGAGCCCGTTGTAAACTTGACCTGTGACGTTTTTCTTTGTTTTTTTAGCGTTGTTGTCTTGCACTCTATTGTTTCACTACCTTTTGTTTTCTTTGTTTTGCGACACTCGTGAGCTGGCAGGTTTTTACACCGAGTATGAGCCACATTAACAGACAAGAAACATGAAATATTTTAAAAAGCTACTATTGGTGGAAACTGCCAAAACTATTATTGTTGGTTAGCTACTGCGTTGTGGTGTTGATATTGTTCAGTGTCTTTGTTGTTGTTTTTGTTGGTGTCTTTGTTGTCTTTGTGTCTTTTGTCACATTCATATATGAATCTTTTGGGTTACGTCATATGGTGATCACAACCTCCGCAACACCAAAAAACTGCCGGCAGCTGACGTTACAAAATAAACGGCACGCGATGCGTGCATAAGCAATGGCGTTTCCCAACTTGGCATTGTTCTGAAATACTGTAACATTTAACAATGATCAACGTGCTTGGGTCTTTTGTTCTTATTTTTGACAACCGCCTCGATTAGCTATGCTAACTGCGGGTTGCCAACGTTTTAAAATATTGTTTTATTAATAATGAAATAAAATTGTTGTTGTTGTTGTTTGTTGTTCTGATAAGTTAATATTCAATATTGATATACCAAACACTGTCTGCTTATTAAAGACTGCATTTTCACACTACCACATGTTTATTTCCATCTCGTTAACAAGTTAGCATTTTGTTTATAATAATAATAATCTTGATGATCTCTATTAACCATCTTGATCTTGAAGGACTCAATCGTCAAAATTAGCATAAAATCGTATCGCGCGCGTATCGTAAAAAATAATATCCCGCGCGAATGGAATAGCCCGCCTCGGATCCGTCGTGGAAGCCGATACACCCTTTATATATACAGCTGATTCGAGAAAGGTTGTCGGAAAAAAGCGTAAAAGTGCACGCGACAATCCAGAAAGGTATCATGGGTAGTCATCCACGCCATATCCTAAAAACTCATTTATCACAATGGCCCGCCATCTAAGATCGCCCCTTTACGGACGAGGCATCGCGGGTTTCATGTATTTATTTGACTTATTAAAATTCATTATTGATCATATCCCATATTATTTTTCAGGATTGTCGCGTGCACTTTTTCACTTTTTTCCGACAACCTTTCTCGAAACAGCTGTATATATATATATATATATATATATATATATATATATATATATATATATATATATATATATATATATATAGACAGTTAAACTGGAGAACAGAAATTTTCACAACAAAGATTATGAGTGAAAAAGTGCCTCAGCTGGGAGTTGAACCCAGGTCTCCTGATGACCGGACAGATGCCTTACCACTAGGCCACTGAGACAACCACACTTACACAAACACAAACAACACATTTGTGGCTTCATAGTGGAAAGCTCTTGGGAGACATTTTTACACAAATTCTGCAATTAGGATCGCGTCACTTTACCCAGTCGTTCAGGGATTCACAGTCCACTCCCCTTGGAAATTAATTTACAAATTAGTGTGGGAAGGGAGATATGGACAACTAATTGCCTCATAATCTTTGGATCACCAACCTATTCTCGTTCGGAAGGCGATTCACAGCGATTTCTGAAATATATACATAGACAGTTAAAGTGAGAACAGAAATTTTCACAACAAAGATTATGAGTGAAAAAGTGCCTCAGCCAGGAGTTGAACCCGGGTCTCCTGATGACCGGACAGATGCCTTACCACTAGGCCACTGAGACAACCACACTTACACAAACACAAACAACACATTTGTGGCTTCATAGTGGAAAGCTCTTGGGAGACATTTTTACACAAATTCTGCAAAATTAGGATCGCGTCACTTTACCCAGTCGTTCAGGGATTCACAGTCCACTCCCCTTGGAAATTAATTTACAAATTAGTGTGGGAAGGGAGATATGGACAACTAATTGCCTCATAATCTTTGGATCACCAACCTATTCTCGTTCGGAAGGCGATTCACAGCGATTTCTGAAATATATACATATAGACAGTTAAAGTGAGAACAGAAATTTTCACAACAAAGATTATAGCTTTCCACTATGAAGCCACAAATGTGTTGTTTGTGTTTGTGTAAGTGTGGTTGTCTCAGTGGCCTAGTGGTAAGGCACCTGTCCGGTCATCAGGAGACCCGGGTTCAACTCCCGGCTGAGGCACTTTTTCACTCATAATCTTTGTTGTGAAAATTTCTGTTCTCACTTTAACTGTCTATGTATATATTTCAGAAATCGCTGTGAATCGCCTTCCGAACGAGAATAGGTTGGTGATCCAAAGATTATGAGGCAATTAGTTGTCCATATCTCCCTTCCCACACTAATTTGTAAATATATATATATATATATATTTATATTATTTTATATATATAAACAGTGTTATGTAAATGTATTCAAGCCAAGACTTTTAAGAGCTTTCATACTATGTAAAAAAGGATTTTAGCCATGTAGTAAATTTAGTCAATAATATTTAATTTTAAAATTCCTGTGAAGGTTTGCATCGGGATAACCTCACGTTTTCTTTTTCAAAGATATTCTGATTGAATTTTATTTTGTATCTTATTTGTTAATGTAACAAAGGAAAAACGTCGTAATCAATAACATCATCGCCTAAAAATTAAAACACAACATACAAAATGTAGTACTCTAGCTAGCACTAATACATTTCAGTAAACACTCTTTAGTTCTGCTTCAGGCATGCATGTAATGGCATCAGTATTTCAATCTTTCCAGCTTTCTCCAGTTATTCTCTCACTTGCCTCCCAAAGCTTCTTTTCCAAACCAGGATCTTTTGCAACTTCGCTGCACTCCTTGACTTTGCAATCACGATAGTAAAGCCCTGAGACACCGGCCAGCTCTTCTGCGACTGAACAGTAGATAGTCGTCTGTGCCCCTTGCTTGCAATCCTTGAAATACAGGAACTGCGAGAACTGAAATACCTGTTTAATAACAGGTTTGTGTAACATCTTCATGTTATGAAAAAAGTCAGTCTTGATGGGACCAGGACAAAGGGCATAGACAGTTACTGCAGTACCTAGAATGTGCATAAAAAAAATAAATGGAAGAGGGGAGCCTTTTTGCTTCAAACGGCAATTTCTCCGCCGGAGTTATTTCGATGGCTCGGCTTAAACTTTGCCAGCCATCATCGCTCATGACGGCTAAATTCTGACCTAAAATGAAGAAAATCGGACAAACTTAATTTTTTGGCTCAAAATTAGAAGGGATTTCGGAGAAAGGGAAAAGAGTATTTAGATTTTCTGTTTCGCTCATTTTTGGCCCAGACTTAGCCCTAACCAAGATAGTAAGGCTGGCAAAGTTTGAGGCCGATCGGTTGAAAGTTTGTTGAGAAATCGCATGCAAAATGCTTACAAGATTGATAATAATGATTTAGCTACTTCATATACTTTGCTAACTTGCACACTTACACACTAGTGAAAATATTGGGGACTGAATGAAAAATGCTTTTCTTTAAAAGCCTCATGAAACCCCCTTTTCCCAAAAGGCTCATTATCTATGCAAAATTCCACTGTCAATGGTCGGCTGCCTCTGTAATCTCCTTTGATCAAATGAGCAAATACTCTGATATGGCAATTAATATAGAAATTCCTTTTTACGAACCTAAGAATTTCCTCTTTTTTCAACATTTCCCAACATATTTCTTCACACCCTTCTTGAGGTCTAGGTCCTCCTTCCAAGTGTTATTACGAAAGAAACAATGAGGCACGGAGTCGACACATGCGTTACCAAACAAAAACAAAAACAAAAAATGCTGATGGCAGTTATCGGCCACCATAGCGGTATGTTGGGGTTAACATTTTTTTCTAATTTCCCATTTTTCAGACTTTTGTAAAGGGTTTTAAATAATCTTAGGTTTAGGAGAGAGTTACAATTTTTTCTTTTTTTAACGGCCAATAAAAATTGTCATGATGGTGATAATTTATTAAAATGGGAAAACATGTTTTGCAGTCAAACATGTAATCCCCGTCATCCCTGGAAAAGATAAAATTATATGAACTGTTACAGAACAGTTTTGTTTGTTTGTTAACTTTCTTTTATGCGCAAAACTCAAATCTAGATTCAGTAAGTCCAGAAAAAAGAATCAAAAAATCTTCCTCACCTTGCAATCTCTGGCTCAAATCCCTTGTGAACACAACTTGTGCAAGCTTTGACTCGCCATAGCGATGCCATGCATCATACTTATCCTTTGAAAGTTTAAAATCATCAAGCTGGAGAGTTTTAGGGATGCCATGGGTAGTTGATGATACATTTACAATGCGACTTGGAGCAGACTTCTTTATTTTTTCCAACAACAACAAGGTCAGAAGAAAATGGCTGAGGTAGTTTACTTGAAAAACACTCTCATATCCGTCATTAGTCAACTGGTAAAATCCTCCCCACCCTGCATTGTTGACAAGAATGTCGAGCCTGTCCTCTGTTTCATTAATCAGCTTGGCAAAGGCTCTCACAGACTCAAATGAAGCCAGATCAACAATCCTGACAACCACTTTATCACTTCCAGTCTCAGAGATGATATCTTTAGCAGCTTTATTGGCCTTCTGCTCATCTCGACAAGCTAAAATCACCCTTGCACCTCTCTTAGCAAAATCCAGAGCAGTCTCCTTGCCTATTCCTGTGTTTGCACCTGTGATAATTACAGTCTTACCTAAAAATAGCAGTATAAAAATAAGCATAAAATTAATCTTAATTTAATCTTTATCAAGTGACTGTTGTCTTATTGAAAAACTGGGAATGTATCTGTCTAAAACACAGAATGGATAAATCATACAAAATATATAACGGATCACTGACCTTTATAAATCATTCTGTATGTGATAATATTAAATATGGCCATTAATATTTTATATTACCGCATTCCTTTCTTACCATCCAGTCGCACTTTGCTCTTACAAACTCCTCCACTAAAAATAAAATACCACTTTATGAGGGCGACCAGGCAAATTACCACTCCTATAACAGTTATCAGGATTGTAGCAGCACTTTGGTACGGAGAAGTATCATCTTTAAAAGTAGAAGAAACCATAAAAATGAATGAATGAATGAATAATTCATTATTTATTACTCAGTAAACTTTCCATACACCTTATTCCAAAATGGTGGGCAATTTATTATTCTTTTGTATGCATTTCAATTAGCCCTCTTTGCCTCATTTTTGCATGAAAATTCTGTTGTATTTTGCATATGCTGACGAGGCAACAAGGGCTAATTAACATACATATAAAAGAATAATAAATTGGCCACCATTTTGGAATAAGGTGTACAGATGTTATAGATATAATTTATCAGTATTTTGCACTGCTGGTGAATGCTATTAAGTTCCACTGATGGCTGCAGTTTTAAGTACAGCTGGATTAATTTCTTTCGTTGAATTTTTAGTGGATGCAGCCATCACCAAATATATTTGCACCAAAATACGTCATATCAAAATTCAGAAGCATTAAAAATCAGATTTTGATTCCAAAATGTTTATGTCATTGTAGAGAGTTTAAAACTTTATGTCTCGGCCATATTTTATAGCACAACAGCATTTTGTTAAAGAGTTTTATGCGAATGAGCATCAGACATTTTAGTAAAAATGTTGAAAATCTTGGTGTCCCACTTCTGTACACCAACAGCATCAGGTGGCAAAAACTTCAACGTCTTAATTGCACCAAAAATCTCACCACAGAAGATTGGATTCACTACGGTAATCGTATTTCCTCAAATAATAGCCAGGGGCAATAGTTATCATTAATACTAGTATTAATCGGGGATTATATGTGCATTTGAAGGAAATTTTTTTTGTTTAATAAAGGAGTAAATTGGGTGCTACATTACGAGAAACTATTCCCCCTTCCTCCTTATCAAGGGGGGGGGGGGGGGCAGTGATCATTTGAGGGAGGTGATTATTTCAAATATTTCCAACAATGGCAGGATGAATATTCCCCATCCCCCCTCCCCATCCCAGGGCAAACCCCCTGGGTATTTCAGTTTTTTTTTTTTCAAATTGGTCAAATGCCCTACTGGTTAGGGCTACACAGAGCATCAAATACCTCGCCCTCTGGGCAAGGAGGTATTAAAGCAACTTAGTTTAAGTTTCACACCTGTCTACTGTTGACAAATTATATAAACAAATTTTACAGCATTATCCCACATTGTTCAAGCCTTTTGAAAGATGCTGATACACTTTTGCAAGTTTCTTTGTCAGTGCCTCCAGACTTTGAACAATACCATCTTTAAAATGACTCCAAAACAATGGATATCACGACAGCAAAATGGAAAAATAACTATGTGGAAATTCTCATAAAATAATGGATTACAAAATGCTTTTGCTTGCGACCGCTGACCAATGTTTTTGTCAAAGTCAAATGCCCAACAAGGCAGGCCTCGTATTGTGTCAAATTCCCCACTATACGGAGCTAACCTTCCGTCAGATGTCCAGGGTATGACTGGGGGGGATGAGCGCTGTTGGATTTAACTGATATATTATCTTTACAACATGAAACTTTTCGTGAATTGTACAGCTGGTATCTACATACATGTTACATATGACATCCTGTGGAAACCAAGAATTCGCAATTTGATAGTCTACATGTAGGGGCAGGGCAGGGCAGGGCAGGGCTGGGGGGGGGGGTACGTACGTGTAGGCTAGCAACAGCTATCAAGTGAAGTTACTATCAATAAGAGGGCAGAAGAATCAAACGAAACTTGAAAACAAACCAGTCCCTGAATAAGCATTAGTATAATAAAGTCTTCGAATAGTTTGCACTTTTGAAATTCAGGTACAATATGCTATATAAAAGCACGGTAGACCGGGGACTCGATCGTCCCAAATTTAGCATCGTTTTTATGTACGGTTTAAACAGAATTGAAACGGGAAATACTAAAATACGCATAGTGCACTTACCTGAAGCAGTAAAGATGATAACTGATGAAAACAACGAAATAAATACCACAGACCATATCCACCTTTCTGCCATGTTGAAAACTTTGCAAGGCGGAGCAAGGTGTTCTTTGGAATCCGAGTGGAGACTGGATGCTAGAGAAATAAGTTTGGACTGGACTGGACTTGTAAAACGCGGATTTGTAAAACGACGACTAGTAAAATGCGTTTAATGTTTCTTTTTAATGTGCTTCTCTCTATATAGAGAACTTCTCCAGTGATCTAATAATCAAAAAACAAAGTATATACTGAATGATAGTAAGACCCAGTAACACGATATCCGACGCGGGATCCGAGTGTTAGTAAATTGAAAAAACAAACGTGGCGCCTATATTCAGCGATCATTTTATTTTGCTCAGCAAGGATCGCGAAAGTGTTGTTTTTCGTCTTAAAATCAAACAATAGATGGTTTTCACTCACGCGACGTTCAGTCCTGTGGGATTCAATTGACAAAGGCCATGGCGGCCATGTTGGTGTACATAACAAAAGAAGTTCATTAAAATTCTTTTGTAGTTGTACACCAATATGGCCGCCGTGACGTAACCTGAAAACCATCTAAAAATGTTTGTTGAATCAATAGATAATTTATAGAACCATTTCAGAAATACACTCAGTATACACTGCCTTTAGGAGAATGGTTTTAATTTAATTTTTTATTTATTATTTTTTAAATGAATAATAACTAACTAATTAACAACAACAATAACATAAGATGAGAAAAATTTGCATATAAAAGATGCAAACTAATAAAGAATTAGCTTTTCGCTGCTGACATTATCGTTAAGGTAGGTCTGAGTTCCTGAATAAGTAGAGTCTCCTTAATCTTACAGTGAGTATCAGACAGACCTTTTGCCACTATCTCAAAGTGGTCCCATTTGAAGTTGTGACCAGTTGATGTGACGTGGTCTGCGATAGCAGATGCACGACAAGTACTTGTGATCCCTTTAAGGTTACAGTGTACCTTCGGGGGTGTCTCCAGTATAACAGCTCTAGCGTCTTAAGATTACACTTAATATACCTAAACCCAGATATCAAATTAAAGCTTAAAGAGCTGGCTATCTAAACATGGAAACCATTTGGTAATAAAATGAATTGTCGAATTTTTTACGACGTCTAAATTCGAACGTCCGAATCAGCTTTAAAACGCTATAACTCAAAGCGATTATTATATTTTGCTAATTTGATTTGTTCTCGGATTTCCGGACACGAAGCGCTAAAAAAACGTGTCGGCGATTTCCCTTATTCAATTGCAGTGAAAAGTTACAGAATATTTTCGAAAAGGAGAGAAAAAAAATTGGAATGATCGCACGGAAATGGCTCTTGACGAAAAAGTTTTCGGAATTAAGAAATTCGCCGACACGTTTTTGTTGATTATATGTTAGCCTAGCTTCTGTCCAAATTTAAGGAAAATCGAACAAATTCCCTTTGAGTTGTAGCTCTTTAAAGTGTCCCCAACAAGCGAAAAATTAACTTTGAGAAAACGGCGCTTAAAAAAACATATCGCTTAATAAACAAACTCCGCACACAAAAGTTATACCGTCATTTCTCCGTCAATTTTCACTATTTTTCGATAATTTTTTTTTGGATGAAAGTTCATCCTGTAAACTTTCTTTTAACGCCAAAAAGAAAAATTTCAATAAATTTTCGATCTGAAGGTACACTGTAACCTTAAAATGTTCAGTTTTTCTGTCACGCAACCTTCGTTTTGTTTTTCCAATGTAGAAATCCCGACAATCCCAACAACTAGCCTTATACACAACTTTTGACATTTGGGAACGGTTGAACCTATCTTTGTAGGGAAAAAAGGACTTAATGCGATGAGCGTTTTGGAAAATCACCCTAAGATCAATGCAGCCATAAAATTTATTAATGCAGGTCTCAAGATGTTTGGTAACAATTTTACTTTGTACCCCTAAATAAGGTAAAACTAAGATTGTTTCTTTTTTGGGAACTGTGATGAACGGATTTCTCAGTCTGTTCTGCTGTCTGTTCAAAACATCATTAATGTTGTAATTGACAACACCAGCAGGATAACCATTTTGTAACAACAACTTCCTCAGATCATTCAAACAAGATCGCAAAAGAGAAGGTGACGAACAGATGCGGAAACAACGAAAAGTGAGTGTGCGGATGAGGTTTACTTTGTATTTCCTAGGTGTGAAGGAGTCCCATTTTGTGTACAGGCCGGTAAAGGTCTTCTTTCGGTAAATAGATGTTAAGAAAGTGTGATTGTGTCGTTTGATGAGAATGTCCAAGAAAGGGATTGCAAAGTTATCCTCGAATTCAACGGTGAATTTGATATTTGTGTGACAGTTATTAAGGTACTGTAGACCATTTTAAAACACAGACAAATATATTACATTTATATTTCTTCGCGTGCAACCCTAAACGAGATTTTGACGGCTAAATATAATGGCGTTTTGCCCAGAACACCCTAAGTGAGAGCAAAATCCGAAATTTACACCCCTAAGCGAGACGACGACAATCCTCGCCCCTTTCATATGGGAGTCCCCCCTCCCCCAGGGTTTCACTACTGAGTACCCTGTCCCAGGGAACTGTGAATGTCCAAGAAAGGGATTGCAAAGTTATCCTCGAATTCAACGGTGAATTTGATATTTGTGTGACAGTTATTAAGGTACTGTAGAAACTGGGTTGCTGTGTTTTTATTGTCGAACAAGGTGAAGGTATCGTCTACGTATCGAAACCAAACAGAAGGGCGAGCGTTGTAGTTAAGGACCCATTTCTCTTCAAAATGGCACATAAAGATGTTGGCCAAAACAGGACCTAAAGGAGAGCCCATAGCCACACCGTCAAGCCTCGCTCATCAGTCCTGAAAGTTCTACTTGAGTTTTGCACTAAGAGGAACCATTTCATATTTTAATGGTCAATACTACGACCAAATTGACGGTAGATAGATAGATGGCAATCAATATTCTTTGATAATAATCTATCTTAATTTGTCGGGTTTTTTTTAATGAAAAATGATGACCCATGCAAAGCATTTGTCAGTTTGGCTTATTACAGAACCAGGTAATTTTGAACACCAATTTTCAAACAGTCCATAACATTCATAGTCATGACACATGACATCTTCAGGGGCGGATCCAGGGGGGGGGGGGGGGTGAAATGGGTGAATTTTCACCCCCCTTTTCTGAGACCCTTTCTTTCTGATGCACTGACCTCAAACACCCCAACTAGGCTTTGGTTCTATTGTATTTAAAATTTCACCCCCCCATTTCCAAAGCCTGGATCCGCCCCTGATCTTATAGCTAGGCCAGATTTTCTGACGTCATTGTTTACATTTTGCTTCATTAGCAGACAAATTTACCTAGGAAAGACACCGTGCTAAACACAAATTGACTTCAAAAGTTGAAAGAGCTTGTTAAACTTAGTGATTTATGCAATTTTTTAGCTTTTTCATGCAATATTTAAGGAAATATCTCCTATCAAAAACTGCAACATTGTTGGATGGCAAAAGCACTGAGCCATACATTCTTTGCAAAATTTAGAGTTTTTAAACCAGCAGTGCAAGAAGTGTGTCTAGTATATCGGGCTCATATTTCCAGAGAAAGTTAATTGTGCCACGCTTTTCAATATTCAGAGTTGATTTTTTTGCAGCGAGGTTATAGAATGACGTACATATGCTAATGAGGCAAAAATGGTAAACAAAGATTCGCCTATTTATAGCTTCGTGAAATGGAGCATGTAATTAAGGAAATGCAATAATTTATAAAACATCCAGTTCTGTAAGTTTTAAAAACAAAAAATATAACACACAACAAACAAAACAAATTGAATGTAGCTACATAATAGGCTACAGGACATGGCATATCTATTGAACATTCTGTTGACCGCAAGCATTGTCACTGACACCACTTTTAATCTTTCCAGATTTCTCCTGTTACCCTCTCACTGACTTCCCAGAGTCTCTTTGCCAAACCAGGATCTTTTGCAAGTTTATTGCACTCCTTGACTTTGCAATCACTATAGTAAAGCCCTGAGACACCGGCCAGTTCTTCTGCAACTGAGCAGTAGATTGTCGTCTGTGCTCCTTGCTTGCAATCCTTGAAAAACAGGAATTGAAAGAACTGGAAAAGCTGTTTGCCAGGAGGTGTATTTACAGTTTTCCAGTAGCGCCAAACCTCAGACTTGACAGCCCCAGGATGAAGGGCATACACAGTTACTCCAGTACCTGAAATAAGAATTAAAGGCATGACATCTTGCTTGGCCAACTCAATTAATTATACGTTCAAATCTCCATGTACATGTACAATCACCTCTCGTTACAGCCCACCTCTTGTGAGCTACCACCTACTGTTACAATAAGTTCCTAAGCGCTCAACTTTCAAAAGCACCAAATTTTCCAGTCAAGTCACTATACATGTAGTTGCAACCTATGGTAAGCAACTGTGACTACTTTCAATGGCGGTGATTTAAATTTTTCGATTGTTTCTAACCTCTGGTAAATGACCACTGATCACTCATATTTCAGTGACACAACAGACACAAACTGAATAATGTGTTACAGTCTGCCAGGAACCCATTATGAGGTTCCTGGTTGCAGTACATCAAATTTAATACAATACAATATTTTGCATTGATTTTGAACATTGAAGTCACTACAGAATCATTTGATTCAAAGTTAAGACTACTTGTGGGGTGACTTCTTGTAGTGTATGGTTCAATTCTAGCTCCTTGTGCTAATTTGCATGCATAAGAAAACTGCTTTTCCCTCCATTTTGTAACACCTCCCCTATGTTCACAAGCCATCCTCTCTCTGTACTACTCATGCTTTGCATGTATTGGTAAACTCTCTTTCCCTCCCCTTTCTATGTTCACAAGCCTATGTTCACACACCATCCTCTCTCTGCACTACTCGCGCTTTGCATGCATTGCATTTGGTAAACTCTCTTTCCCTCCCCTTTCTATGTTCACAAGCCTATGTTCACACACCATCCTCTCTCTCCACTACTCACGCTTTGCATGCATTAGTAAACTCTCTTTTCCTCCCCTTTCTATGTTCACACACCATCCTCTCTCTGCACTACTCACGCTTTGCATGCATTGGTAAATTCTCTTTCCCTCCTCTTTCTATGTTTACAAGCCTATGTTCACACACCATCCTCTCTCTGCACTACTCGCGCTTTGCATGCATTAGAAAACTCTCTTTCCCACTCCTTTCTATCACCTCCCCCAGGCCATGTTCACATGCCTTCCTTCCCCTTTCAAACACTTCCCCTATGTCCACACTCCATGCTCTCTCTGCACTCCTCCAATGCCCTTACTAGCAACTGACAGGCAAGCTAGAATTCCTTGCCTGGAACCCATCCATTGCTTTTTTTGGCTAAATGATTTAGCTCTTAATTTGCATTTTCCTCACCTTCAAGTCTTTTACTCAAATCCTTTGTGAACACAACCTGTGCAAGCTTTGACTCGCCATAGCATTTAAATGAATTAAATTTCTCCTTTGAAAGTTCCAAGTCATCTAACTGAAGAGCATCAATGTTCTGGTTGTGAAGCATCGATGATACATTTACAATGCGACTTGGTGCGGACTTCTTTACCTTCTTTAACAACAGCAAGGTCAGAAGAAAATGACTGAGGTAGTTTACTTGAAACATACTCTCGAATCCATCCATAGTCAACCGGTAAGATCCCGCGAACCCTGCATTGTTGACAAGAATGTCCAGCCTGTCCTCTGTTTCATTAATCAGCTTGGCAAAGGCTCTCACAGACTCAAATGAAGCCAGATCAACAATCCTGACAATCACTTTATCACTTCCAGTCTCAGAGATGATATCTTTAGCAGCTTTATTGGCCTTCTGCTCATCTCGACAAGCTAAAATCACCCTGGCACCCCTCTTAGCAAAATCCAGAGCAGTCTCCTTGCCTATTCCTGTGTTTGCACCTGTAATTATTGCAGTCTTGCCTAATGGAGCAAAAGAAAGAGTATGAAACTAGCATTAAATTAACCTTCTCTTTTTGCTGTTGTGTTCCCCACCCCCAACAAAAAAAGGTCAACCCCCTATTTTTTAACTACACCCCATAAATAAAATCCCTTTTCTAGGAACATAAGGCAACTTTTCCCCAACTGATTGTTTTGGGGTATTTTTCATGAAAATAGCTAACTGAAAGAAAGTAATTGGATTTTCATAACTTGCTTGTTTTTTTTTTTTATTTTCATTGAGAAAAAATTATTTGGGCAGCATTTTTCTTAAGTTCCTTTTTGATAAATTTGCTGATTTCTTTGTTTTGTTGTTCTGAATTATTCTGTTACTTACCATCCAGTCGGGCCTTGCTCTTACATACTCCTCCACCAAAATGCCACTTTATGAGTGCGACCAGGCAAATGACTGCTCCTACAACAGCTATTAGTGTTGTAGCAGTACTTTGATAGGCAGAAGAGTCATCTAAATTAATTAAACAGAAAAAAATAGTGCGATATAACTTTCACAAATATGTGAAGCAGGTCTGCCCATAGGGGAATCTTTGCTGATGTCATTGTTTACATTTTGCTTCATTAGCATACGAATCTGCATAGAGAAGGCATCATGCTAAATACGAATTGACTTCAAAAGTTGAAAGAGCTTGTTAAACCTAGTAATCTATGCAATTTTCAGTTTTGTGAGTGATAAACCTGTTTATCAAGATTAAATATGGATAACGGAAATGCCGGGAAAGCCCAAAGTATATATGAATGCTAAGCCATGTGCGTAACACAGCAATTTGTAATTATAGCAAGCTACCGCTAAGTTATTCTTTTGTAAAAAATGGTGAGTTTCAAGTTCAATAGCTGGTCAAAAAGTATTGCTTTAAAAGATGCATTTGTCGAGGTGCTGGAGAAAGAAGATCTCGATCGATAATGAAGACGTCTTTAAACTGCTCACGGCGAAGGACATAGAAGATTTAGGGCTTACTGTTAGACAAAAACGAGTGCTAGGTGCAGCAATTATAAGTAAGCCAATATCTACAATAGTTACATCGCTACTTGATTGGTTTTGACTTATGATACTAGCGAAGAAGAACAAGAAATTGGACAAACTGGCGGGGCAAAAATAGTCATTCGTGCAGCAAAAGGAAAACCAAAATTGGAAAACATTTCACTTTCCATGTGGGTCACCGCAAATTCCCGAATTATGCATGAACTAACGATAAGGGGAAAACTTTCTGCAAACACTTCTGACATCGCAGATTACCTCGCTTATACAGTAAAGTTTGCCGAACTCCTAGAAACACACACACTTGCCTCATCTATCGCTTCCGACAATGAATATAGAAAGTTGCAGAGCAAGTATGGATTCCAATGGGGGAGCGATTCACAGCACCTTAATTCGATTTCTTGTTAAGTGTCGTTCACATGCACAACCTCCATCGATAAGCACACCTTCGATTTCGTCACAAAAACTTCCTCCCACGAGCCACCTACTTTTTTTTATGCAATATTTAAGGAAATATCTGCTATCAAAAACTGAAAAATTGTTGGGTGGCAAAAGCACTAATGAGCCATACATTCTTTGTACAATTTTCAGTTTTTAATACAGTATTGTATGAAGCGTATCTAGTATATCGTGCTCAAATTTTCAGAGAAAGCTAATTGTGTTATGCCCTTTCAATATTCAGAGTTGATTTTTTTGTAGGTAGGTTAGAGAATGAGGCGCATATGCTAATGAGGCAAAAATGGTAAACAAAGATTCCCCTATAGCCTGATTCTCAGACGGTCCGAGGTCGCGCGCACTTACAGTCTTGCTCCCTCCTCTCCCTGTCTGAAGTCCTTTGTTTGATGCATTGTTGTTGACCACATCTAACCATAGTAATTTTCTCCGCGTCAGGAATTTCAAGAATGGGACTGAACATTTTTTGATTGGTGGAAATATTCAACGGGCGGATGACGTCAAGAACAAATCCTCAAACAAAAGACACAAAACAGGGAGAGGGTCGCGAGAACAAGCTAATTGACTTCAGACTGTCTGAGAACCGTGACAACAATACAAATGCAAAACAAGACCAAAAATACTATACCTCACAAACAACAGAAGACCATGGATTCTGGTACATGCACATGCATATTGTAGGTTATATTTTACGAGCACAACCTACAATATGCATATACTAGTACAATAGTTGTTCTTTGTGTGGATAAAATGGTCTTTTAACGAATCTAACGGCATTTCTTAAAACCGGTACCTGCAGGTACCGGTTTCGTTAGAAGAGTGTAGGAACTAGGAGAATGCGATTCTGTAGTTTAGCCAAAACAAGTGTAAATGCATCACAGCATAAGCTTACCTCTGTCCATCTTGTCTCCAAAACATAGCACAAAACAGCAAGAAAACAAAACGAAAAACAAGATCATGTGAGATGACAGCGCCTGAACCGCCATTTTGAGAAAATGCGGCCGAGTGGAGAACAGGTCTGAAAATCACGTGGTCGGTAACGCGCGGATCACGCGAATTTTAAATGGCCACGTATCGTTTTTTTTGATTACCTATATGGCCAGGAGTTTGCCCTCCTCTTTTATCATACCACAGATGCAACAACCTGCATGACATCCTTGTCAAAGCTACACACCGCAAACCTCCCTGGCGTTCTAGGACGCACGTGACCAGACCAGGGTCTTTCTGCACAGAAAAACTTCAACACAGGGTCCCTACTCTTTTCACTTTTCTACTAGTAAGGGGTCGGTAACATCATTTACCCAAACCTCAAATGACAGGTTGTCCAATATAGATTGTCTGTATGATACAGTCTGTCAAAGCTGGGAAATGTTCCTAAATGTGGTAGAAGGCAGACTTGCAGATCTAGTTGATGTGCTTATCAAGGTTCATGGTGTTGTCAAATGTGACACCAAACTGTTTCACCTAACCTTTGACCAAAAAACAACAACAACATGCTTACAATAATTAATGAACTGTCAATGGAC
>JAJGOT010001379.1:0-21773 GCA_022457155.1 Cladopsammia gracilis | reverse complement strand
CTTTCTTCCTTCTTTCTTTCTTTCTTTCTTTCTTTCTTTCTTTCACTCTTTCCTAATTTCGTTGTTCTTTCTTTTCTTTCTTTCTTTCTTTCTTTCTTTCTTTCTTTCTTTCTTTCTTTCTTTCTTTCATTCATTCATTCATTCATTCATTCTTTCATTCATTCATTCATTCTTTCGTTCTTTCATAAATTTTCATTCATTCATTCTTTCTTTCTTTTTTCCATTCTTTCCTACTTTTGTTCTTTCCTTCTTTCTTTCTTTCTTTCTTTCTTTCTTTCTTTCTTTCTTTATTTCTTTCATTCTTTCTTTCCAAGAATCGTGGAGTATTCTGTTACGTAATACACGATGAAATGGCGAGCCGTGTTTGCCTATGTCAAAGCTGAAACCGTTGTTCAAACGAAAAGAAGACACCTTTTTACGCGACAAACTTCATGCTCTAAGATTTTTTAAGTATTTTGGCGACCTTGTCCAGGACCTTCCAAGCCTGCTCCGCCATTCTGAAAGCGCAAAGGGCCCTAGCCGTCAGGTTGGTACTGGCATGACTTCAGTAACAATAAATAAGAAATTGTTCCCAACCGTTACAAAAGGACTTATACACGGCAAGCCGGCACTACTATACTTATAAGGTATACTAAGCCATTTCACCAAAGCAAACACGCGAAACAAAACGGGTACAAATTGTAAAATTGAAAGCGAGGTAAGTACTTTACTCAGAAATCATGGAAATAAAAAAAAGTGATGTGATCCGTTCATGACGTGGGAAATCGTGGGGCGAAATTAACTATGCGGCTAAATTGGTAGAAATGAATATATACTGTTCAACTGGTATTCAATTACGTTCGTTCGGTTTCATTGGCAGATAAACTCGTTCTATAAAGTGAAAAGCAAATATGTATTTATAGTAAACAACCAACAAGTTTGGCATGTGATGATTTTACGAGGGACGTGTCTAAATGTTTCAATTATCTTTTTTTAGGATAATTATGCTATACGTCATAGATGTTTATGGATCAAAGGCCTATACAAGGCTTCTAGAGACCACACAAGTTAAAGCATTTTCCATGATGTCGTTTATGTTCTTAAGTTAAAATGAAATGAACAAAAGTAGTGGCGCGAAAAGTCCAACCAAGACATAAAAAGTAATCATGAATCAAAATGATTTTCTCAGTGAGGAAATAGTTCTCTAAACAGAATAACTGAACAATGTAATTAAAATTTTTGGCGAGTATTCGTTTCATACATACAGTAGTACTTACGAGCCATTAAGTATTTTCCAGTTCGAAACGCAAGTCACTATTCATGCGTATTTAATCTCACTGAACTTGTTGACTTATTGAGTTTATTACAAACCAAGACAAGCAACGTATTTACTGCTAGGAAAGGTAAGTCCTGTTCCTTTGAAATAATGAATAAAAAAAGGAGAAAACCCTTCCACGCATAAACCAAAAAGCTTTCATTTGTATAAATTCCAAGAGTGCTACACAAGGAATCATTAGTAGTAAAATAAGGGTAAAAATTATTTAACTTTTGTTTTCCTTGCTTCGAAACGACGTTCGTCTACCACTCTACCACAGCACAAAACAGAAACGTTTTAGAAAGACATGACCAGTTAGGCAGTTTCATGCATGCGGTTAAATTTAGATAATGGACAGTTCTTCTGTGGACACGGGGGTCTTGCTTTTAAAGATTCTCTCATAGTGTGCTCGCTTTTTTCAAGCTGTAAAACTATGAGATGCTTGGTGGTAATGCAGTGTTCGAGCAGCAAAAATCCCACCTTGATCCGAACCTTGAGTAGAATCAACAATCCAGAAAATATTATTCAATTGACTTAAATTACTAACATGCATTAAGCCGGGTGAACTTAAATGGCGGATTTAAACAATTTTTTTTTCTAAGGTAGCACTGTATTTAAGGACAATGCAGATAAAGGGTTATGTTCACTGATAAAATCTTAAAATAAAAAATGGGCTTCATCAGCTGATGACAAAGAGCACCTCACTACAACAAAAAAGTTCGCCTCGGCTCGGCTCACTCATGTGAGCAAAAAGTGCGCCGTTCGATCTGCAATAGCACGGAAATAACTGATGAAAATTCGTGCTTCAACAGTCTATAAATCTGACTTAACTCACACTCCAGCAAATATAAACAAGCAAACATACATTAACTTATGAATAAAGGGGTTAGGTTGTAAAGAAACTTTGATGCTGCGTCAGTGTGGGAGTGAAATTAAAAGGGAAAATTTTGGTTTTATCAAAGGTGGACCCTGCATAATTTATGACTATTACAAGATCAAAAGCGTATCATAAATATGTACAATGAAATGTAATACTAGTCCTTTGTCTGAGTGAAGTTCGAACCTAGCAGAAAACAAAGCAGGCACGAAACACCGTGAAGCAGCCGTGGGCGAAACAACAACAACAGCGAACATGTAATCAAAGTGCCCTGTCAGCTATCTCTTGTACGTTTTTCCCACCTTGTAAAAACGACAACGCAACAAGCCTGAGATCACGAGGAGACCAAAGGCTGAATTGTTGGAACCGAACATGCACAGTTGACCGAACTGCCGGACAAATTGATTAATTTCCTCCTAAAACCTCTGCCAATCTTCATTTTGCCTGCAAATAACAAAAATCAGTAATTGTCTACCTTGTCCCACCGCTAAAAGCATGAAATTTCTTTCAAGCTTCTCGTATGAGCCCTAAACGAGCCCTAAACATATCCATTTGCAATAACGTGGAATTATTACCTCTTAAAGGGACAATATCCCGGCTGATATAACGTGTTTTCATGATATGGCCAGGGGCGGCTTGCTGTAAGTTTACTTAATATCTTGAAATAGGAAGAAAAAAATCACAAAAAATGATGAAAGCAAAGAAATATTAACTAAAGAGACAAAATAACGACTATAAAATTCAAAATTCAACAAGAATGGAACTTTCGATTTTTGACCGTCTGTCATAATATCAAATTTGATGAAATGAAACCACTTCTATCCTTGCAATCCTGCACTTTATCTCCAAACTACTGCTTCTGTTTTACTCTCTACAATCTTTTTATCCGATTAAGTTTTTTATTGTGGTATTGATATAACAGGGAAACCAAAAACACTCGAAGTTGGGTAATGGCTACAGTTTTACTGATCTTTGTATGGAAGGCAATGTTTTATTTTTTATTAAGGCAAGTTTTGTTCGCGCTTAATGACAAAAAAAAAATAATGTAAACAGTATTCATTGCTAATATTGAATAAAGAGATCTTTACGGCAGACTCCGCACACCAACAGGTCAATGATTTTACTGTACTACATTACTGTAGTTCAGTTATGTTGAAAATTACGAAATTTGACAACAACCTCGATATCTCAAACCCCCGCTATCTCGAACAATTTTTCGTTCCCCTTCAGAGTTCGAGATAGCGGGAGCCTACTGTAGTTTAATCGGCAGAGATTAAATGGACCTATGATATCATGGGTGTTTTAAGCTTTTTACCCCATTTATTTTGGCAGATCTCGCATTCGGCGTCAGGTATTAAATTAGATAATGGCTGGAAGTAATCTTCATTTGCTGACTCTCCTGCTCATCCTACTGTACTGTGCCATCATGACTGTTAAAGGTTCGCCAACGGGATTGGAATTCAAAACTTTCAATTTGTGCGGTAAGATACTGTGGCTGATTGTAATAAGGCAAAATTTTATTTTCATCGCCCCCGTCACTAGTTAAAATTTTGAATTTAATTGATCGATCGACTGTGTTGACCTGTGTATGATTGATTGAGTGATTGATTGATTCATTCATTCATTAATTGGTTGATTAATTCATTGATTGATTGTCTGATTGATCGATCGATCGATCGATGGCTTGTTTTGTCATGTTTCCTAATGTTAGAAGGAACAGTGTCCCGGCTAACATATCGTGTTTTCCTGATTATGGCCAGAAGCTTGCTTTTCGGCGGGGGCAAATTTCCCTTTCGTAAACGGTCGGTGCCATTTTTAGCGACACTTAGAAAAATTTTCACTAATTTAAGAATTACTTTTTCCATCAGAAAAAGAATAATGCAATTAATTACCTAGAATCGAACCAGGAACCTCTGCTTGCTAACATCTCTCCTTCTCCACTAGGCTACTGGGTTGATCCGGCAAACCCCAAAAAATTTAATTATAAAAGGTGCTTTTAATATATATCAATAACGGGTCACCCTAACCCTAAATCTTACCTAACCGCGAATCTAGCTTAGATCTAATGATCGCTTTATCTAGGCCCAATTTTATCTAATAATGATAGGCTACTTTCGTCCAATCCAGGCATATACTAGAGAGAAATAGCATCGACCATTACAAAAGGCTTGGTTACTAATGAATGCTAATGAATGCTAATGATGGCACCGTTAAAAATGGCATCGACCGTTTACGAAAGCGAAATCAGCTTCAGCGGGATTGTCCCTTTAAACAATTGTGATGATTAGTTGTCAAGTTAGTTGCCTTGAACTTGTTGAGCTCGAGGTCAACTCAGATCGGTATATTCGAAAATATTGACCAACACGAATTTAGCTCCTGATGCGGCTTCCGTTGTCGGAACAAAATATCTCCACATCACGATCGCGATCACGATCACGATCACGATATCTAGTCAGGAGCACCCAACTAATCACGTTTTAGTTAACAGAACTGTTAGAAAGGCCTTAGTCATCTTCCAAATTCGTATTTAATTATTTTCTTTTCTCTTGTACTCTCTAAGTAAAGTTAAGCAAGGCTGTTGCTCTAGTTAAAGTGCCCCTGTGATCAAATTTTTGATTTTCGTTTTTAACATTTTCGTGTACAATTAGACTTTCTTACTCATCTTGGCACATTTCAATCCTTTACGAACATCAGAAGTCATTTTATTTTAACATTTATTTCCAAGAAGTTAAGGGCGCCATTAATCAACCTTGTTCCAAGGCTTGGTTACAAATGGGAAAAAGTGACGTCAAAGACTCAAACATACCTCACGGGTTGGCAGGGTTACAGGCCTGTATTTTGTTCTGTATTGAATCGTGTTATAGCCTTCTAATAAAACTTTCACAAAAACAATAAACGCTTAATGACTGGTCCCGAGGGAAACAGTGAATTTGTTTCCCGAGAATCTCGATATTTTCCCAGACGAAGTCGAGGGAAACATCGAGATTCGAGGGAAACAAAATTCACTGTTTCCCGAGGGATCAGTCATTAAGTGATTTGTTATATAGCAACACAAAAAAGAACACAACACAACACAGTTTGAAAAACGCGCCGAGCACTCGATCCATCATAATCATGCCACGTTTTGTCACGGTCTGATCACGTGCGCTAGCGGCCGGGCAACAGTGCAATGTTAGGCTCTGACGTCAAAATTGTTGCCCGCTTTCGCAAATGTTGCCCGCTTAGTACAATTGGCGGGAAACTTGTTAGATGTCATGTGACGATGAATCAACCAATCAACACGCGCGTTGTATTGAGCAAAACTCCAGGTATATAACAATCTAGTTTAATGTTTTTATTAGTTACGGGGTTATATGAAGCCTACCTTTTTTATTTTCCCGCTAAAAAGCTAAAATATAAGATTATAAATCGCTCGCGCGAAAATTTCTTGCCATTTTACGGCATTTCACAGCCGCGAGTTGCTCTGAATTAATTGTCAGTGTTTTGCTTTGCGTATTATAAAATGAATCCTCTTAAAGCTAAAAAAATATCCTACAAAGTATTGTTTCACCTGCCTAACCCAAAGAATGACATCGTCTGTGGATCACAAGAAAGCCAAGTATCACCTTTATACCAAGTGAAGCAAAGTTCCAAGTGGATGATCTGGGGTGGAATGACAGGTCACGGTCTCACTGATCCGTCACTTTATTCCACAAGGACAGAACATTACTGCTGCTTATTATATAACAAAAATACTGGAAAAAAAAATTCAAGCCACTTCTGTGTCGTAAATCTTCAAGTGAAACAACCGTGAGAAGAAAACTTTTCAGTTCGAACCGTAACATGCATGACATTCGTTCAAGACGCGCCACCAGCTCACACAGCTAAGACCACGCAAACATGGTGCGAAACAAATTTGACCAATTTTATCGAGAAAGCAGATTGGCCAGCCAATTCACCAGAAATCAACCCGATCGAGATTCTCTGGAGTATAATAGATGAATTCACTGATATACAAAGATCCTATCCCGAAGACCATGAAGGAACTGAAACGGCGGCTCAAACTAACTATCATGGATAAACGTCCCGTTTTCCACGCTGCAAGAATTATCACACTCCATGCCGGAGCGGCTACGAAATGTGATAAAAAATAATGGAGGCCACTGGCCCATTTGACACTAGAAGACGGACAAATCGTCTGGACGGACAAGTCGTCCGACGATTTGTTCGTGTAATGTGAATTCTAGACGGACAACTCACCTTGTGTTGGTCATCGTAAATTCATATCTGAACGAACAAACAGACGATTTTGAATGCAAGGGGCCTGGCACTAACAGGCTTGGTTACCTTGCTTTCTATCCGCCATTTTGATTTTCCCATAAACCATCACTCTATTTACTAGTTCCATTCCCCTTAGCGAGTACTGGGACCGAGATACAACCATTTGTTCGTCTGGTGTGAATTTAAGTCGGACTTTGGACGACTTATCCGTCTGGACGAACAAATCGTCCTCGAAAAATCGTTTTAATAGACGGCCAAATCGACGGACAAAATCAGATGACTTTTACGTCCAAAATTTTGTTCGTCCCGTTTTCTCTCTAAGACGACTTGTCCGTATGAGACGACTTGTCCGTCCAGACCATTCTCCGTCTCTAGTGTGAAAACGGCCACTCAGGCTACTGAAACTACGTATGAAAATAGTGTACAATACAGGTAAGGACTGCCGGTATTTTGATGCATATATAGCTTGTGAATCAAAAGTTATTTAAATATAAATCAGAGGAACGAACTTTTGGGACATCCTGTAAGTATTGAAAATCACGCGAAAAGCAACAAAAACTTTGAACTTGTTCTTCGTGCAATTTTCTATGCTGATTATAATTTCAACCCGTGAGGTATGTTTGAGTCTTTGACGTCACTTTCTCTCATTCGTAACCAAGCCTTGGATCAAGGTTGATTAATGGCGGCCGTAAATTCTCGGAAATAAATGTTAAAATAAAATGACTTCTGATGTTCGTAATGGATTGAAATTTGGCAAGATGAGTAAGAAAGACTATAATGTACAATAATCAAAATCAAAACTTTGATCATAAGGGCACTTTAAACTTAGAAGAGCAGACCCAAGTAACGAACATGGATGGGCAAAGATTTATTTTCGTCAACCCTACATTTTAAGGAAAATCTTTCTGCTTTGTCAAACTTCTCGCATGGCTTTTTAAGAGGTAACAAGAACAGTAAACGAGTAGCATTCCAAACTGAAAAAGATCCCTGTTTGCACGTTTTACTAATCGTAATTTCGTTAATCACAGGTCCTTCTAATCCAAAGAACACAGAAATCAAAATTTATCCCTGGCCTATCATACCATCTGGAACACCTTTCAATCTTACCGTTGTATTTACCCCTGGTAAGCTAATGTATCAATGATGTTGCCGTGTGTATCACTTCTGAGAATTCCAAATAGCTAGATGAACATACCCTGTATTTAGAAAACGCCTTTGCTACCAGATGCATCATTTGGTAGAATTTTAGTGTGGCCGCTAAAACATTTTACCACTTCTCTGAGTTGTCATTCGTCTCTTTGAAAGCTGAAGATATTTTTGCCGTGACATCACAATGGAAAATAACCTCTGAACCAGATGGCGAAATGTTGGGAATGGGAAGAGGTGACATGTGCCACCAGCAGATTCATGACATATGCAGCTTATCAGCGGGTGGTGAGTGTATAAAAACAATTATTTGCGAGTGCCGCAATGCTCTTACTCTTTCACTTCTGACTTTTTGAAACAATCGAGACCAGGATAAACCAGTTGAAAGTTTTACCGGACAAAACCGGAAACCAACCTCGCTCCAAGCGCTGGAACGAGGTTGACCGGAAATTTCAGGAAAGAACGTTTCCAAAGCGAGGCCTTATAAAATGGTACTACAGTATTTCCTCCAATAATAGCGATATTATTTTTTATCGCTTCATTCTGAGGGTGGTGATTATTCGAGTGGGGCGGAAAAGGGGTAGGCGATCATTGCTCTATAGAGACTCTATAGAAGTTGTGCCCTCTCTATTTGTTATATTACTATTTAGTCAAATTATAAAAAATGCGTAAAAATGAAATTGAATATCTATAAAGTTTTCTAAACTGGTTATTACTTACTTAATACATTAATCTGAGCTGCCAATAAGTCGTGCCGCGAGGAAGGCAATCAATCAACGGAGTCATTTCGAGCCTGCAGTACTTTTTGAGTGTCTAATGGAAAAGTTCCTGGATTAATTGCCATTCTCTTGCAAGTTTGATTGTTTTTTCTTTGCAAGTTCGTCCCGTTTTTAAAGTTGATTACAGTTTTGTTTGTGTCATTTTTAACTCGTCAATACGCGAGCCCGCGATATGTAGTGGTTACCAGCCTTACCCATGGGGACGGCGTGGAAGGTGGACACAGGGGGTGTGGGGTCGATGGTGTAAAACGCCTAGGAGAGAGGAGGATCCGAACGTTTCATATACACGAGTTGCCTCACGGGAGCCTTTGATTTGTTCTCTGTTTTTCATTTCACAGATAAGTTTGTTTGGAAGTACTCTTATACAATGAGGAATTTTCCGTCCGGCTTCATGGTAAATATATATAGAACTAGCACTTTCTACAGCAAACATCAAGCGTTTTTTATTGTAGTACTGCTTAATATATTTTACCACTGCAAAGATCGCCTGACAAGTAGGCCTTTTTGTAAAATATCGTGGAATTCTCTGACATGTATCTGTACCCTTGCGAATTTAATTAGGTAGAAGCTAAACATTTGTAAAAATAAGAACGCATAATACGCTCGCCTGTTTATTTGAAACGTTTAACTTTTTTACTTCTTTAAGTAAGTAGTTTTGTTATTTTTACCTTTGGAATTATACCCACAGGAGCAACAAAAATTTCTGTTTGTTTCATTTGCTATATATTCTTGTTTCAATTTTACCTTTTTTGACTTGATAATGACGTGAAGAAGCGTCCGAACGTCGTCGGTTTTTAGAGTTTTAAAGGGTTTTCTAAATATCGTTTAGCGTTTAATTTTATGAAAAAACATTAGTCGCCTTAAAGCAAAAAATAATCATACTTTCACCAAGAGATAGATGTCGTTGTTAGTTGACTCTAACCATTACCCAAACCTTCATTTAATTAACTTTCTTTTTCACCAGTTATTTCATAACCCTTTCACTCCCAAAGTCAATTATGAAGACATGTAAAGTGGTTTTAGCTTTGGAGTCTGTGGGCGCAATCTTATGATGTGACGTACCATTCAAATGAAACCTCTTCGTCGGTACTTTCGCATGCTACCATTTGTTTTTCTTTGGCACTCTTGGGAGTTCAAGGGTTGATCATTTATCTTTTTTTTCTTGACATATCAGATGACGGTGAAAGCAGAAGCCAAATTGTACAATGAAGAGGATATGGAGTTTCTCTGCGTTGAAGCTGTGGCTAAGATTTACTAAAATGTGCGTGTTCTACTGAGACATGAAAATTGAGTTGAGTTAGGTAAATTGGCCACCATAAAAATATTTCGAAATTTCGAAACGTCACCTTTTAAATATTTTGAAAGGAGGACAATTTATCTTATCAACTCAGTCGATAAAACCAAATTTTCATATTTCACTCCCCCACCCCTCCCCCACCGAGGCAGTTTCTATACAGTTGTATAGAAACTAAGAAGCCCTTTATTATTCATTTGTTCTACTAAGAAAGTCATCGGATAAATTAAAGGCACAAAGGCCTATGATAGTTGTATAACGTAGACAAGTTAACTGTTACTCTTTCACTACAGAAACAGGAAATAAAGATAAATTCTAGTATAATTTTGAAATACGTAAAACGAAATTTTACTTCATGCTTCAGAATGCAGTGATAAAGCACATAAAATAAGAGCCACATTGTACAGTGAAATAAACAGTAACAAAGTTTTACTATAATTCTGAAGAATTGTGAATTCTTGTCGAAAACTAAAAAATATTAATTCCTGCATCTAATTTTCTTTCTTTCCTTTTTTCTTTTTTTCTTTCTTTCTTTCTTTCCTTCTTTCTTTCTTTCTTTCTTTCATTCTTTCATTCTTTCTTTCTTTCTTTCCAAGAATCGTGGAGTATTCTCTCACGTAATACACGATGAAATGGCGAGCCGTGTTTGCCTATGTCAAAGCTGAAACCGTTGTTCAAACGAAAAGAAGACACGTTTTTACGCGACAAAACTTATGCTCTAAGATTTTTTAAGTATTTTGGCGATCTTGTCCAGGACCTTCCAAGCCCGCTCCGCCATTCTGAAAGCGCAAAGGGCCCTAGCCGTCAGATTGGTACTGGCATGACTTAACAATAAATAAGAAATTGTTACTAAAAATGTGGTTGTTGTTCATCGTGGTGTGTAAGATAGGTAGACGCTTTTTTCGTTTGTCTAACGATGGAGTCACTTTAAGATGTTGATCGCGACGTTTCGACTGCTATTACTGCTAGTCTTCATCAGGCGATGAGGTCGATTGGTTACGTGTCGCTTATGTAGCACGTTGGCTTGTTGCTATTGGTGCATTTCGATCCTCATTATTATTCCGAAAAGATGTTGTTCCCCCTCCGATTTGATATCGGTCGGCTGTTATGCTTCTTGATTGTAGGCATCCACGCTTCGGGAATTTCAATTCCACTATCTCTGTTGATGTTATTAGGATGAAGTCTTATGTGGATGGCCTCTTTAACTCTACGGGTGTACCAGTGTGGGTCACGGTCAATAAACTTAACCTCGTCCCAAATAGGAAAATGCCCGGTCTTGTTAGTATGTTCTGAAACCGCGGAGGTTTGAGTACGAGCAAGCCGTATGTCTCTATCGTGTTATTTTATCCTTTCATGCATAGACCCCTCTGTTTCTCCGATATACACTTTGCCGCATTCGCAATTAAAGGAATCTTGTAGACAACACCGTCCTGTTTATTAGAGTCGAGGACGTCCTTAGGTCGTACTAAGTGTGACCTGAGAGTTGTGTCAGATTTGAAAACAGTGCGTACGCCTTGTTGTTGTAGTGAGCGGCGAAGAACCTCTGATACACCTTTGATATAGGGCAATACTGCAGTAGATTTAAAATCCTGCGTGGATTCCTTCTTTGTTGTTGGTCCTTTCGTTTTTGTGATTTTTTGTACAAACGAGGAAGGATATCCGTTAGAAACAAGAACCGACGACAAATGTTTCTTTTCGTTGGAGATAACTGATGGTCTAGTAATGAGGTGTTTGGCTCGGTCATACAGACATTTCCAATAGCAACAAGCCAACGTGCTACATAAGCGACACGTAACCAATCGACCTCATCGCCTGATGAAGACTAGCAGTAATAGCAGTCGAAACGTCGCGATCAACATCTTAAAGTGACTCCATCGTGAAATAAGAAATTGTTCCCAACAGCGGCTACAAAAGGACTTATACACGGCAAGCCCGCACTACTATACTTATAAGGTATTCTAAGCCATTTCACCAAAACAAACACGCGAAACAAAACGGGTACAAATTGTTAAAATTGAAAGCGAGGTAAGTACTTTACTCAGAAATCATGGAAATAAAAAAAAGTGATGTGATCCGTTGATGACGTGGGAAATCGTGGGGCGAAATTAACTATGCGGCTAAATTGGTAGAAATGAATATATACTGTTCAACTGGTATTCAATTACGTTCGTTCGGTTTCATTGGCAGATAAACTCGTTCTATAAAGTGAAAAGCAAATATGTATTTATTAGTAAACGACCAACAAGTTTGGCATGTGATGATTTTACGAGGGACCGTGTCTAAATGTTTCATAGTTATCTTTTTTTAGCATAATTATGCTATACGTCATAGATGTTTATGGATCAAAGGCCTATAAAAGGCTTCTTGAGAACACAAAAGTTAAAGCATTTTCCATGATGTCGTTTATGTTCTTTTAAAAATCAAGAAGTTAAAATGAAATGAACAAAAGTAGTGGCGCGAAAAGTCCAACCAAGACATAGTTCCCTTAACAGAATAAATGAAGAATTAATTAAAGGTTTGGCGAGCATTCGTTTCATACATACAGTAGTACTTACGAGCCGTTAAGTATTTTCCAGTTCGAAACGCAAATCACTTATCATGCGTATTTCAATCTCACTGAACTTGTTGCACTTATTGAGTTTATTACAAACCAAGAGAAGCAACGTATTTACTGCTAGGAAAGGTAAGTCCTGCTAATTTGAAATAATGAACAAAAAAAAGTGAAAACCGTACAACGCATAAACGAAAAAGCTTTCATTTGTATAAATTGCATGAGTGCTACACAAGGAATCATTAGAAGTAAAAGAAGGGTAAAAATTATTTAGCTTTTGTTTTCCTTGCTTCGAAACGACGTTCGTCTAACACTCTACCACAGCACAAAATAGAAACTTTTTAGAAAGAAATGACCAGTTAGGCAGTTTCATGCATGCGGTTAAATTTAGATAATGGACAGTTCTTCTGTGGACACGCGGTCTTTCTTTTACAGGTTCCCCGATAGTGTGCTCGCTTTTTACAAGCTGTAAGACTATGAGAGGCTTGGTGGTAATGCACGGTGTTCCAGCAGCAAAAATCCCACCTTGTTCCGAACCTTGAGTAGTGTCAAAAATCCAGAAAATATTATTCAATTGACTTAAATTACTGACATGCATTAAGCCGGGTGAATTAACAGGTTCCCCCATAGTGTGCTCGCTTTTTACAAGCTGTAAGACTATGAGAGGCTTGGTGGTAATGCACGGTGTTCCAGCAGCAAAAATCCCACCTTGTTCCGAACCTTGAGTAGTGTCAAAAATCCAGAAAATATTATTCAATTGACTTAAATTACTGACATGCATTAAGCCGGGTGAATTTAAATGGCGGATTTACTGAACATTTTTGTTTCTAAGGTAGCACCGTATTTAACGACGATGCAAATAAAGGGTCATGTTCACTGATAAAATCGTAAAATAAATAATGGGTTTCATCAGCTGATGACAAAGAGCACCTCACTACAACAAAAAAGCTCGCCTCGGCTCGGCTCACTTGTGTGAGCAAAAAGTGCGCCGTTCGATCTACAATAGCACAGACGTAAATGACGAAAATTCGTGCTTCAGCAGTCTATAAATCTGACTTAAGTCATACTCGAGCAAATAACAAGCAAACATACATTAACTTATTTATTAAGGTGTTAGTTGCGTCAGTGTGGGAGTGAGACCTGAAAGGGGAAAATTTGGTTTTATCGAAGGACCCTGCATAATTTATGACTACTACAAGATCAAAAGCGTATCATAAATATGCACAATGAAATGTAATACTAGTCCTTTGTCAGAGTGGAGTTCGAACCTAGCAGAAAACAAGGCAGGCACGAAACACCGTGAAGCAGCCGTGGGCGAAACAACAACAACAGCGAACATGTAATCAAAATGCCCTTTTAGCTATCTCTTGCACGTTTTTCCCAACTTGTAAAAGCGACAACGCAGCAAGCCTGGGACCACGAGGAAACCAAAGGCTGAATTGTTAGTACCGAACATGCACAGTTGACCCTACTGAACAAATCGATTAATTTCCTCAACCTCTGCCAATCTTCATTTTGCCTGCAAATAACAAAAATCAGTAATTGTCTACCTTGTCATACCGCTAAAAGCATGAAATTTCTTTCAAACTTCTCGTATTAGCCCTAAACATATCCATTTGCACTAGCGTGTATTTATTGCCTCTTAAAGGGACAATGTCCCGGCTGATATATCGTGTTTTCATGATATGGCCAGGGGCGGCTTACTTTAAGTTTACTTAATATCTTGAAATAGGAAGAAAAAAATCACCAAAAGTGATGAAAGCAAAGAAATATTAACTAAAGAGACAAAATAACGACTAAAAAATTCAAAATTCAACAAGAATGGCACTTTTGATTTCTTGACGGCCTGTCATGAAATCAAATTTGATGAAATGTAATCCACCTCCATCCTTGCAATCCTGCACTTTATCTCCAAACTATTGCTTCTGTTTTGCTTTCTACAATATTTTTATCCGATTAAGTTTTTTATTATGGTATTTAGCGATATAAAAATACTCGTAGTTGGGTAATGGCTACAGTTTTACTGATCTTTGTATGGAAGGCAATGTTTTATCTTTTTTTTCTTAAAGCAAGTTTTGTTCCGCGCTTAATGAGAAAAAAAATAATGTAAACAGTATTCATTGCTAATATTGAATAAAGAGATCTTTACGGCAGACTCCGCGCACCAACAGATCAATGATTTCCATACTGTACTACTTACTGTGGTTCAGTTATGTTGAAAATTACGAAATTTGACAACACCTCGATATCTCAAACCCCCGCTATCTCGAACAATTTTTCGTTCCCCTTGAGAGTTCGAGATAGCGGGAGTCTACTGTAGTTTAATTGGCAGAGTTTAAATGGACCTATAATATCGTGGGTGTTTTCAGCTTTTTACATCATTTCTGTTGGCAGGTCTCGCATTCGGCATCAGGTATTAAATTAGATAATGGTTGGAAGTAATCTTCATTTGCTGACTCTCCTGCTCATCCTACTGTACTGTGCCATCATGACTGTTAAAGGTTCGCCCACGGGCTTGGAATTCAAAAGCTTCAATTTGTGCGGTAAGATACTGTGGCTGATTGTAATAAGGCAAAAATTGATTTTCATCGCCGCCGTCACTAGTTATAATTTAGAATTTAATTGATCGATCGACTGTGTAGACCTGTGTATGATTGGTTGATTGATTGATCGATTGATTGATTGATTGATTGGTTGATTAATTAATTAATTAATTAATTAATTAATTGATTGATCGATCGATCGATCGATCGATCGATCGATGGCTTGTTTTGTCTTGTTTCCTAATGTTAGAAGGAACAGTTTCCGGCTAATATATCGTATTTTCATGATCATGGCCAGAAGCTCGCTTTTCGGCGGGATTGTCGCTTTAAACAATTGTGATGATTAGTTGTCAAGTTAGTTGCCTTGAACTCGTTGAGCTCGAGGTCAACTCAGATCGGTATATTCGAAAATATTGACTAACACGAATTTAGCTCCTGATACGGCTTCCGTTATCTGACCAAAATATCTCACATCACGATCACGATCACGATCTCTAGTCAGGAGCACCCAACCAACCACGTCACGTTTTAGTTAGAAAAGCCTTAGTCATCTTCCAAATTCTAAATTAATTACCGAAAAACTAGAGTTTTCTTTTCTCTTGTACTCTCCTTTAATGTTAAGTAAAGTTAAGCAGGGCTGTTGCTCTAGTTAAACTTGGAAGAGCAGACCTAAGTGACGAACATAGATGCTTAAAGATTTCTTTTCGTCAAACCTACCTTTTAAGGAAAATCTTTCTGTTTTGTGCTTAAAACCTCTCGCATGGCTTTTTAAGAGGTAACAAGAACAGCAAACGAGTAGCATTCCAAAAAAGATCCCTGTTTGCACGTTTTACTCATCGTAATTTCGTTAATCTCTTCACAGGTCCTTCTAATCCAAAGAACACAGAAATCAAAATTTATCCCTGGCCTATCATACCATCGGGAACACCTTTCAATCTTACCGTTGCATTTACTCCTGGTAAGCTAATGTACCAATGATGTTGCCCTGTGTATCACTTCTGAGCATTACAGATAGCTAGATGAACATACCCTGTAATTGGAAAACGTCTTTACCACCAAATGCATCATTTGGTAGAATTTTAGTGCGGCCGCTAAAACATTTTTCCACTTCTCTGAGTTGTCATTCTTCTTTTTTAACAGCTGAAGACATTTTTGCCGTGACAGGACAATGGAAAATGACGTCTTTACCAGATGGCGAAACGTTGGGAATGGGAAGAGATGACATGTGCCACCAGCAGATTCATGACATATGCAGCTTATCAGCGGGTGGTGAGTGTATAAAAACAATTATTTACGAGTGCCGCAATACTTTTACTCTTTCACTTCTGACTTTTTTAAACAATCGAGACCAGGATAAACCATTTGAAACTTTTACCGGACAAAAACCGGAAACCAACCTCGCTCGTTCCAAGCGCTGGAACGAGGTTGATCGGAAACTTCAGGAAAGAACGTTCCAAACTGGGGCCTTATAAAATGGTACTACAGTATTTCCTCCAATAATAGCGACCACTACTTTTTTGATCGCTTCATTCTGAGGGTGGTGATTAATATTCGACTGGGGCGGGAAATGGGTAGGCGATCATTGCTCTATAGAGACTCTATAGAAGTTGTGCCCTCTGTATTTGTTATATTATTATTAATTTAGTCAAATTATAAAAAAATAAGTAAAAATGAAATTGAATATCTATAAAGATTTCTGAACTGGTTATTGTTTACTTAATGTTTAATCTGAGCTGCCAATAAGTCGTACGGCGAGGAAGGCAATCAATCGAGGGAAGGCTACAAATTAAGGAAATGTCGTATTCATATGAGTCATTTCGAGCCTGTTCCCGGATTGAGTGCTATTCTCTTGCAAGTTTGATTGTGTTTTCTTTGCAAGTTCGTCCCTTTTCTAAAGTTGATTACAGTTTTGTTTGTGTGATTTTTAACTCGTCAATACGCGAAGCGTTAAACGGGAAAAATATGCAAAATTTTCACCCCGGTCATTCGGTTGTAATAATTTGAGCCCGCGATATGTAGTGGTTACCTGCCTTACCCATGCTGGGGACGGCGTGGGAGGGTGGGAATTTGGATGCAGGGGGTGGAGGGGGGGGGGGGGGCTAGGGGGCATAACGCCTAGGAGAGAGGAGGATCCGAAAGTTTCATAATTATACACGAGTTGGCTCACAGGAGCCTTTGATTTGTTCTTTGTTTTTCATTTCACAGATAAGGTTTGTTTGGAAGTACTCTTATATAATGAGGAATTTTCCGTCCGGCTTCCAGGTAAATATGTATAGAACTAGCACTTTCTACAGCAAACATCAACCGTTTTTATTGTAGTCTTGCTTATTATATTTTACCACTGCAAAGATCGCCTGACAAGTAAGCCTTTATGTAAAATATCGTGAAATTCTCTGACATGTATCTGTACCCTTGCGAATTTAACTAGGTAGAAGTAACATTTGTAAAAATAAGAACGCATAATACACTCGCCTGTTTATTTGACACTTTTCACATTTTTACTTTTCTTAAGTAAGTAGTTTCATTATTTTGGCCTTTGGAATTATACCCATAGGAGCACAAAATATTTCTGTTTGTTTCATTTCCTGTATATTCTTGTTTCAATTTTACCTTTTCTGACTTGATAATGACGTGAAGAAGCGTCCAAACGTCGTCGGTTTTTAGAGTTTTAAAGGGTTTTCTAAATATCTTTTAGCGTTTAATTTTATGAAAGATATTAGTCGCCTTAAAACAAAAAAATTATCACACCTGTCGTTGTTAGTTGAGCCACTCTAACCCTACCCAAACCTTCATTTAATTAACTTTCTTCTTGCCCAATTATTTATTAACCCTTTCACTCCCAAAGTCAATTATGAAGACATGTAATGTAGTTCTAACTTTTGAATCTGTGGACGAAATCCTATGATGTGACCATTCAAATAAAACCTCTTCGTCGGTACTTTCGCATGCTTCCATTTGTTTTTCAATATTTTACAAAATGAAATTTTGGATTTTATATAAATTTCTATCTTTAGCACTCTTGGAAGTTAAAGGGATGATCATTTAAATATCTTTTTTTTCTTGACATATCAGACGACGGTGAGAGGAGAAGTCAAATTATACAATGAAGAAGATATGGAGTTTTTCTGCGTTGAAGCTGTGGCTAAGATTTACTAAAATGTACGTGTTCTACTGAGACATGAAAATTGAGTTGAAAAGGTAAATTGGCCACCATAAAATTATTTAAACAGCTCGAAACGTCACCTTTTAAATATTTTGAAAGGAGGACAATTTACCTTATCAACCCTGAGTTGATAAAACCAAATTTTCATGTTTCACTCCCCCCCCCCCCCCCCACCCCTCCCCCACCAACGCAGCACCACAGTCAGTTGTATGGAAACAAAGAAACCCTTTATTATTAATTTGCTAATTCTACTGAGAAAAGCATTGATAAATTAAAGGCACAAAGGCCTATGGTAGTTGTATAATTAGACAAGTTAACTGTTACTCTTTCACTCCAGAAACAGGAAGTAAAGATAAATTCTAGTGTAATTTTGAAATACGTAAAACAAAATTTTACTTCAAAATGCAGTGATAAAGCACATAAAATAAGAACCACCTTGTACAGTGAAATAAACAGTAACCGTTTTACGATAATTCTGAAGAATTCTGAATTCTTGTCGAAAACTAAAAAATCTTAATTCCTGCATCTTTTCTTTCTTTCTTTCTTTCTTTCTTTCTTTCTTTCTTTCTTTCTTTCTTTCTTTCTTTCTTTCTTTCCTTCCTTCCATCTTCCCTTCTTTCTTTCTTTCTTTTCTTCATTTCTTTCTTTCTTTCTTTCTTTAACGATGAAATGGCGAGCCGTGTTTGTTTTGTGTCAGGCTGAAACCGTTGTTCAAACGAAAAGAAGACACTATTTTTTACGCGACAAAATGCTCCAAAAGTTTTGGAGTATTTTGGCAACCTTATCGAGGAGTTTCAAAGCCCGCTCCGCCATTTTGAAATCAGAAAGGTCCCTGGGGCCGTCAGGTTGGTTGGGGCATGACTTAACAAAAAAAAAAATAAGAAATTGTTTCCAACCGCAACAAAAAGGACTTATACACGGCAAGCATTACTATACATATAACTTATTCTAAGCCATTTCACCAAAACAAACACGCGAAACAAAAAGGGTGCTAATTATTGTTACAATTGAAATCGTGGTCAGTCCTCACTGAGAAATCGTGGAAATAAAAACATGTGATGTGATCCGTTGATGACGTGGAAAATCGTAGTGCGAAATTAACTACGCGGCTAAATTGGTAGAAATGAACATATACTAGTTAAAGCATTTTCCAAGATGTCGTTTATGTTCTTTTAAAAATCAAGAAGTTGAACAGAAATGAACAAAAGTAGTGAAGTTTGGCATGTGATGATTTTACGAGGGACCGTGGCTAAATGTTTCATAGTTATCTTTTTTTTAGCATATGCTATACGTCATAAATGTTTGGATCAAAGGCCTATACAAGGCTTCTAGAGACCACACTTTCCATGATGTCGTTTATGTTCTTTTAAAAATCAAGAAGTTGAACAGAAATGAACAAAAGTAGTGAAGCGAAAAGGACAACTAAGACACAAAAAAATAATCATGAATTAAAATGATTTTCTCAGTGAGGAAATAGTTCTCTAAACAGAATAACTGAACAATGTAATTAAAAGTTTTGGCGAGTATTCGTTTCATACATACAGTAGTACTTACGAGCCGTTAAGTATTTTCCAGTTCGAAACTCAAATCACTTATCATGCGTATTTAATCTCACTGAACTTGTTGACTTATTGAGTTTATTACAAACCAAGACAAGCAACGTATTTACTGCTGGGAAAGGTAAGTCCTGCTCCTTTGAAATAATGAATTAAAAAAAGGAGAAAACCGTACAACGCATAAACCAAAAAGCTTTCATTTGTATAAATTCCAAGAGTGCTACACAAGGAATCATTAGTAGTAAAATAAGGGTAAAAATTATTTAACTTTTGTTTTCCTTGCTTCGAAACGACGTTCGTCTACCACTCTACCACAGCACAAAACAGAAACGTTTTAGAAAGACATGACCAGTTAGGCAGTTTCATGCATGCGGTTAAATTTAGATAATGGACAGTTGTTCTGTGGACACGGGGGTCTTGCTTTTAAAGATTCTCTCATAGTGTGCTCGCTTTTTTCAAGCTGTAAAACTATGAGATGCTTGGTAGTAATGAAGTGTTCGAGCAGCAAAAATCCCACCTTGATCCGAACCTTGAGTAGAATCAACAATCCAGAAAATATTATTCAATTGACTTAAATTACTAACATGCATTAAGCCGGGTGAACTTAAATGGCGGATTTAAACATTTTTTTTTTCTAAGGTAGCACTGTATTTAAGGACAATGCAGATAAAGGGTTATGTTCACTGATAAAATCTTAAAATAAAAAATGAGCTTCATCAGCTGATGACAAAGAGCACCTCACTACACCAAAATTGTTCGCCTCGGCTCGGCTCACTCATGTGAGCAAAAAGTGCGCCGTTCGATCTGCAATAGCACGGAAATAACTGATGAAAATTCGTGCTTCAACAGTCTATAAATCTGACTTAACTCACACTCCAGCAAATATAAACAAGCAAACATACATTAACTTATGAATAAAGGGGTTAGGTTGTAAAGAAACTTTGATGCTGCGTCAGTGTGGGAGTGAAATTAAAAGGGAAAATTTTGGTTTTATCAAAGGTGGACCCTGCATAATTTATGACTATTACAAGATCAAAAGCGTATCATAAATATGTACAATGAAATGTAATACTAGTCCTTTGTCTGAGTGAAGTTCGAACCTAGCAGAAAACAAAGCAGGCACGAAACACCGTGAAGCAGCCGTGTGCGAAACAACAACAACAGCGAACATGTAATCAAAGTGCCCTGTCAGCTATCTCTTGTACGTTTTTCCCACCTTGCAAAAACGACAACGCAACAAGCCTGAGATCACGAGGAGACCAAAGGCTGAATTGTTGGAACCGAACATGCACAGTTGACCGAACTGCCGGACAAATTGATTAATTACTCGTGGCGAAGCACACGAGTTGTAAATCCGGCGTTGACTTTTCTTGTTTTTTTTCGTGTCACATTAGCGCATGCAAATTTATGCACGCATATTTAAGTCTATCGACGACTATATGGCTTTCGGCCATGAAATACATACCGTAAAATCTCTCCGTGTGTGTACTCGAGAAGCAAGATAATGAACTACTGCGTACAATTGCACACTTTCAAGACAATTCAAGGCGTTCATGGATGGGTAGGACCGTTTGATATTGTGTTCGCCGCTTATTCCTGTGGGATTTTTGCTCTGGCAACTTCTGTGTTTTATATATTAAACTTGCCATTTGCTTAGCGATCGAGCTCCGGGTCGAGCTTAAGTGTCAGCTCCTGAATCTAGTGAATGCAGTGTAGTCTTACTTTTAAACCCGTGTATACGTGAAAGCATGATGGACAGGTTATCGGCAAGGGTGTTCAAATAAAATTCATTCTCTCACTCACTCACTCACTCGCTCCTTCCATCAGCTGTAAACTTAGTGAGCAAATGCTTTGTTACGTACGCGTTTCGTAACAGGAATTCAACGTGAATCCAACGATAACAATAATTAATTTGATGTCAACGAATATAGACAACAATAAGCTTACAGGTGTTTCGCATTTGGAGTTTTTAGTGCAACATTAATTAAAATCGATCTAAAAGGATTTTGCAACCTAAACACGCGTTCTGATGCGTATCTAGCTTAAAATAATAAAATTTAGTTAATAGGTAGTATGTGCTCTTGGACAGCGCAGTGATTGAGTTTGTGGCTTAGTCCCGGACGGCCCGAGTTCGAATCTCCATCAAGTCCTCTTTTTTTTTTCTTTTTTTTTTCATTTTTTTTTTCTTTTTTTTCCTTTTTCGAACTGGACATTATGAAAGTGATGTACTTTTTTTTTCGTTCGTCAAAAATCCTTACGTTTAATTTAAAAAAATATATATATATCGAACTGTGTCAGTGTGAAAACGTA
>JAJGOT010001378.1:5000-21836 GCA_022457155.1 Cladopsammia gracilis | reverse complement strand
TTGGATAAATTGAATTGGATTTTAAATTGGATATATTATATTTTAAGTACCAACATTAAAACAGTAATAACATTAGCAAAGAAAAAATTGTTCGTCGCGAAGCGAGGTTAAAAAGTTTGTCGTTCCTCGGGAGCTAAGCCGGGCAAATTCCAGCGAAAAATAAATTTATATCCATATATACTAGAAGATGTCGTGAGTAGTTAGAATGGCTCACGACTTGGCGGAGCAATCAGGAGCGAGTACATAAAATTGGCATCTCATTATCATAAATTATTGAGCCGGTCAGCCAATCAGAGGCCGAGTTGAAAAAATGACATCATGGCTTTGCATGAAAGTGAGACAAAAAAAATTGGAGGGAGGGGTGGGGGTCTTCGACTGACCGGAAGTGACCTTAAAGGTGAAACTGGAATTGATGTGCTGAGGGTCCCAGATCCCGCTCGGGGGATGGCTCGGGAAAGTCTCGGAATCGTTCGGAATCGTTCGAGAATGGTTCGGGGAGGGTTCGGGATTCCGCTCGTTGGGTGACTCCCAGATTCCGCTCGGTCAGAGAGACAAAAAAAAAACAGAAATAACACAAAAAATGCCTTTTAATAGTCACACAGCGAAAAACAGAAAGCTAATTTACATGCGGGGACATGGGTTCCATCCCCTAAAGGGAGAACGCCCCTTTTAATTAATCGGTGAGATCCTCATCGGCTCGAAGCCAACTGTAGCCGTAAGGGAGAGTCTTGAACGTGAAGTCGTCGCCGATGACGCGTTTGTCGTAGACCACCCCCCAGATTTTGTCCCCACGAACGGTGGTAAATGTCTTGGTGCGCTTGTTTCCCTGGATGAAATGTGGGTTGGGAACGTTGAGGGTGCACGGTTTGGGGAGAGGCGATTGCAGTCGAGGAACAGGGTGTCTTTCATGGCTTGAAAATGAAGGTGTTCTTGCCCGCGCATGTTCAAGATGAACCCGCGAATTTTCTCTTCCGTCTTTCCCAAACGCGTCTTGTAAGCATAGTTTTTCAGACCGCAGGATAAGAATTCGATGATGACGTTACGATTGCCTTTCTTGTCATCCAATTCGTCCGTCATCTCGCCGAGAAAATTCCCCAGGGGGATCTCGGGTTCGCCGGGTTTCCATTTGTAGACCACGGAATCCGTGTCAAAATACAGGGTATTGTCTCCCACGCGATCCAGGTGATGGTAGAAGCGTAACCGGGCCCAACAGGTGGTAAAAGTGGCCACGAAGACGTTGGTGTTTGACCGCCGGTTACGTCGTCATCGACTTTGTCGTAGGCGATCTCGAAGCACTCGTCGTTCAGCATGCGGAGATCGTGGATGACGATCGTCTCGTCTTTCATGAATTCGTACAGGGAGGCGAGGGCGGTGATTTGTTGGATTTTTCGTTTGTTTTCTCGCTCGCCGAATTTTCCCCAGAAGAAATTAAGGGCGAGCTTGCTGGTGGCTGTTTTCCCCTTGTTGGACTGCATGTTGACCCGATTGAGGCGGATCCTTTCCCACCCTAAATAATCATTCAGGAAGAACGTTTGCTGCTCGGGTGTTTTGAGACTGCCGTCGGCGTTTGGCGGTCATCCGGAGGCTTCCTTTTTTCCTTTCAACCACGTGTTGACGTAGTCCTCGAACAGCCCGCAACGCCGTTGCGCGGGGAGAAAGTGGTACACTTCGTAAATTTGAAGAATGCTGTACCCTTTTTCCACGGCTTTGACGAGTTCGGGGGTGCACCACGTCCCTCGAATGCTGCGTTGACTCGCCGTATGTTTGCACACCCAGATTCGCTCGGTCATCCGTTAGGGGATCTCTTCTTCCACGCAGGCTCGACACAGGGGAAACGTGATTTTGCCATGGCAACGGTACGGCAGCACGGGATGAAACAACCCCTCTGGCGGTAACACGGTGCAGTCGGCGATGCCAAAGTATTGGGCGATGTCTTGCACCGGCTGGGTGACGATGACGGGGTGTTCGATGGGGTACTGGTCGTACGTGTTGGCGGTGACGTACAGTGACGTCACATCCACTACCGAATTTCTTTCCCTTACGTTTCGTCGATCTCGTCCCATAGCCGCACGGCATTGGTGCGACCCCCGCAGAACGCGTCGCGCGGGTTCCTCGAAGGGGCGGTAAACGGGTGCGACTCGATAAAGGCGGCGACGTCGGCTCGTTCACACAATATCTTCCAACTGCATTCCCAGATAACGACCACGCGGTAGCCACCGGCTTCCAATTGCCGCTGTTTTTGCAACGTGGCTTCGTACATTTCCCTCTTAGTGCGATCGGGGTGGAGGCGGGTGGTCTTGTTCATGCTCCCCTGGAAACACACGGGACATCCGTGCCACAAACACCCGTGAAATTCGTACACGGTGCGGGTCGTCTCGTTGAACCCGTCCACTTGATATCGACGGCCATCGACTTGGAGAGTGCGCTCGCCCCCGTTGAACGCGTGCGCAATGATCCCTTGGCTTTGTTGGGAATTCTGCCACTCCAACCATTGGAAGGCTTTCAGGGATTGACGCCCCCTTTTCCCATTCCATCCGCAGGGAGGTTCCAAGGCCAGGGTCTGTGGACGTAAATGTTTTTTTTTTTTGCGGTAATACCGCATGCAGGCCGATGGGATTGAAATCGGAATTGGCGGCAAATTCCCGATGAAAAATTTCGCAGTCGTCTTTGAGCACTTGCACATCCGATCGACAGTAGGCCACCATTTCCTCGTGCAAATTGAACTCGAGATGTTGCACGGTTTGTGCCATTCGTCAAAGTCTTTTCGCACGACCAGTTTCATGCCCTCGGGGTCGTAATAGCGCGCCTCGGGCCAAGGTCCCACTTACTCTTGATAGGCCTTGAAGAAATGCGGAAAGAAACCTTTCTTGCTTTCCGTCAGATTGAACGTGGCGGCAAAGTCGGAGAGGGGATAGGGGAGGAAACACAGACTGTCCTTGAACGTCAACCGTCCGGCTCTCAGGCTCAAGATTTTGGATCCCACGCGAATTTGATCTTTGACCTCGATGCGATGGTCGTAGAGGTACTGGAGGATGAACATCCCGTCGTAACCTTTGAAATTGTGAAATATCACGATGACTTCCCGCGGTTCGCCCAGCACCTCCGTTTTGGTCAGCAGCCAATCGTGCATCGCGACCGTAAAACACCAGGGCGGGGACGGTGTCGAGATGATCCTCCCCTTTGGCGCAGATGAGGATAGGCACGTGCAATTGGTCATCCTGCGTGCATTCTTAATCCGCATACACGAAATAGGGCGGACATTTGGGCCGAGTCTCCTCCTCCTCCTCGTTCTCGTCTACCCCCGACTCGGGCTCGTTGGCGGCTAGGAAGCGGACGGTGTGGGCGGGGCGGCGCGATGCGGGGCAGGTCTGGCGCCTTTGGCGGGAGGCGGTCCCGCTGCTGCTTCCTCCTCCGGGTCTGGATAGTTCACCGGCTGGATGTAACAACGGTGGGTGGTGACATCCGCATAATCCTTGCAAGTCTTGCAAGAATATTCCTCGCACTTGTGGGGACGTTCACGTTTGCGTCGATTTTTCCACCAGTCGAGGGATTTGCAGCAATCGTCGCACGTTTGGAGATTGACTCCGCAGACGGAGTGTTGCGGGGTGTCTGCCCCTTGTCCGTTGGGCGACAACACCCGGTGATTCTCGTAGCAACGATCTCCGTAACAACAGCATCGACAGTCCGGGCAGGGACTTTGCGTCGGTCGCGGATGTTTTCTTTCGCCCGGGAGGAGTGTCAGGTAATCGCGGCAGTCTTTCTGTTTACAGCCGGGCCACGCAACGTCGTTTCACGCAGGGGTGATGCGCAAAATAATCAGTGTTGTACCCCTTGTCGCACACATGGCAATAGTAACTGCGTCCGAGAATGGCGGGAATGGAGGTCAAGCCGTAATATAATCGTCGTGTTTCAAGAGAAACAGGTAACGTTGGTCGGCGCGTTTCTCGCCTTGTCCAAAGATAACTTAGTAACTCATCTCGGCGCTAAGGAATTTTGATGTAATAGTCCGGCAACACGATTTGGAATTCATGGAGGGCCCCAACCCGCAAGGCCCTTCGGGAACGCGAGCCAAAGCGTGCAAAGCCTTGCCAATCGGGTTTGACCTGGACCACCTTTTTTCAAGGATGCCAAGCTCCGGCGTCCGTCGACGCGGGGGAAGTTCGTCGGCCCACGCTTGCATGGTGACGAGAGCCCGAGCGCAGCACAACTGGTCCCGATTGTGGATTTTAACGACGCACCTTTTCTTTTGCAGAAAGGTCATGATGGGCACGTTGCCCGAGGTGACTTCCTTCCGACGACCGCTGCCCCATCCGGGATCCTTCACGGTGGTGATTTGCACTCTCAAACGAATGTCCGCTTTGAATTGTTCGTTGGAGTTCAATTTCTCCGCCATTTTTTGCAAGAGGAGGGTAACTCGTTGACTCTGTTCGCGCCATTCCCGCACCGGCACGTGAAACGATTGAAAGGCGTGCAGAAAGGCGGGATGTTGCATGGTAAACAACACGTGATCGTCGTCGTATAAACGTTCCTCCTCCAATTCGCGATCGATCGCCCGATGCAACGCCTCTTCCACTTCGTAGCCCACGTCGAATTGTGGGGGGTGTAAGACATCCGTGCGAGCGTGAAGGATGGCATCGAACACGCGACGTCGTAACCCAAACTTTTGCACACGTCGATCCGTGCCCGGGGTGAGTCGAAACTCGAAGAGGTGCCCCCGGTTGTCTCTTCCGCGTCTTCCATGGCCGCCGACAAGACGTCGTCGTCCTATTCTTCCTCTTCGCGGTCGGCCATTGGAAGGGTTTAACACTCAATGAAGAGGACTCGGGTAAAATGGCTTTCCTGATCGGCAAGGTTGAACAGCGTTCTACAGCAACGGCACAAATAGAGTTACCGTGACTTGAACCGTTGGCGTTTGGCTTCCTGGAGGTCACGCACGAATAAGGTGATGGATTCTCCTCGATAGGTCTGCAATAGGGTCAATGGAACTCGGCCCCTGATGCGAGAGACGCGGCAGTGAAAGCACTCCATGCGTAAAAGGTCGTCGTCGGGCGGTACCCGCACTCTTATTGTACTCTCGAAGAGAAGGACAATGCATGCTGGGGAAGGAACAGGGTACCCATAGGGGGTATGGGTCCTGTTTTTAACTCGCCCCAGATCCCGGCCAGGAGGTGCGCGGGGATCTATATAAAGGCTGCGGGCATGGCTTGAAACTCACACCAAAACACAAAAGTCAAGATGATGTCAGTCGATGCTCGGGTGGATGTTTTTTTCTGTGGACATGGAAGAAGAGAGGGGAAGAGCTGAGGGAAAGAAGAAGAAAGAGAAGGAGGAAGATCGAAAGTGTGTGATTTGTTTAGAAGAAAGAAAGTTGACCATCCGTGAGTGGATCAAGCGAGACCGCACGCTGGCTCGACGATTTGTTCGTGTACGGGCGCACAAATTTTTCTGCTGTAGTGGCTGGGTCCACAATGCCTGCATGTTGGAGTGGGTGAAAGAAAATGGTCGTCTGGTGACTCTCTTCAAGTGCCCCCACTGCCGCGCCCTGGGGTGCAATATGGACGAGATGGTGGCCTTCCAAGAGGGAGAACTTTGAAATAAAAAAGATAATCAAAGAAACAGTTATAAAAAAGGAACATTTATTTTACAAGAAGCATTTATTAAAAAAGAAACAATTATTTTCAAGTGACATTTATTTTACAACAAACAATTTTTTGTCAATAAAAATGAAACAAAGCTCTGGTTCAAAGTGCGAATCAAAAATAAACAAAGTTGTGGTTCAAAGTCTCATTTTGCAGTGATTTCATTGTCTCATGGAGTGGGCGACAAAAAAATAAAACAAAGTTCTGGTTCAAAGTGTCAATGCAGTGATTGTAGACAGCCCACAGTGCGCTCGAATAATCCAGCGAGGGCCTCTTTCCATCGGGGGTAATTGTCCACATAGCGGGCGCCCATAGTGGCACTCAGAGTGTGTAAGAGGGGAACATTTCCGCTTCCCATCGCGTGAAACGTGGCTGTGCCATTGTTGTACTTGTACCATCGCCTCCTCTCGAGGTCGTAGGCAAATATCTGCCACTGCAATTGCTTGACATATTCCTCGGTCCACCCCGTCCCTCCTTTCATCTGTTTATGGTAGTAGGTAAACAACCCAAACGCGTAGACGGTGCCGGCCCGTGCCGCAATGTGAAAGTTTCGTTTCAAGTATTCGGCCGTGATGGCGTTGGAAACCCCTTTTCCCAATTGATTCTGGGCCGTGATAAAGTAACTGTCGGCTCGGTTCAATTCTTCTTCTGTCAAGGGCGTGATGGTTTGACGGCGAGGGTGATGGGGCCCAATCACCACATCCAATCGAGTCCAGAAATTGAGGGCTTGACGTTCCGCCTCGACGTCCACGCCTGGCGCTCCACCCGTGATGATGGCGTACACGTTCAAAACGGGAATGTCCATTGCCATTGACATGATGAGCGCTCGTGAAAGAAATCAACGCAAAATGAGTCCGAGCCGGGGCAAGCGGGGTCTTTTTATTAGACCGTCGTCGACTTTCCCCACACGGGAGGGTTGGCGGACCAATGGTATCTGTACGTGGACTGACACGTCAACCCGCATTGTCGTCGCATCCAATCCACGAAATGATGGCATTCGACTTGCGGGCAATGATGACGTATGGGGTCGGCGTGAAAACCGCAACCTGTCTCTCTCGCTGACGGTGAATTGGCACTTTGTGAATCTCAACGACGCCTTTGCCGAGTACGTGGGGAGTACGGGACGACGCTTCTTCGTGTACACGGATCTGGTGGAAAGCAATCGGATGGGCAGTTAACTCCACCCCTTGATTCGAGAAGCGCATTTTCCGAAAAGCGGAGACAGGGGCAGTTTTTTGAACCGTTGCATATCCATTGGTTGCCTTTACGACGCCCCTGGATCGATATCGTCGAAGTGCAACTGGCCGACCCGAGGGGGACCTTGGCGAAAATGAAAAAAGGCCAAACGGTTGCCACCTTCTCGTTCCGAAAGGTGACGGTATAAAAAGCCAGCCCTCCCTCCCTCCCTTCCCCGTCGACCCTCAAGTGTCGTCATGTTGGGAGGCAGTTTAGCGCGTTATCATCCCCCTCGACGAGAATGGGGACGGGGAAAAGCGGAGGCGCCTTCACGCAAGACTTGAATAAATTGGCCACCCCGCTGCTCACGTCGTCGTTGCGCGAGGGAAAAGCGTCGCTGGACCGAGGTCAAACGTGGAAACAGGCGGGGAAGGCGGTGTTCGGCGCCTTGGGACGAGGGGTGAAACGAAAAGCCCAGACGAGCAAGCAAGGGGTCTATAAAAAAGCGGCGAAACGAGCCCGAGACATTTTCGGCGAGCGAAGGAAAAAAACAACAATGAAACAGCACCACCATGGTCCACCCCCTGGTCGTGCAATCGCGACCCCGGCATCTGACGGCAAGGGGACGGTATAAAAGTCCAGTCCAACGCGGGGGTTGGATCTCGTCGGACGTGGCGCCTCCACCGGGGTATTGGTTCACCCGACAACGACGCCAACGCGGAGGTTGGATCTCGTCGGACGTGGCGCCTCCACCGGGGTATCGGTTCAGCAGATACATCAAAGGGCTCTTAAAGCCATCTCGTTAATGCGTTAGAACGTGCGGTTAACAAAAAAGAAGAATCTTGATTGGGGAGGGGGGGGGGGGGGGGTAAAATCGAATGTTCAATCTTTCCGAACAGTACATACGCGACAAAGATTTTATGAACAAGGCAATAATGTCATTTTATTCCGCGAGACATTTAGTTATTGAAGCAACGGATGAACAGGGATGAAGTTCACTTTACAGTAGAACAGAAAGTGGAGTCTTGCTAAATAAAGAACATAAAGGCTACGATATGAAGGCTTTAAAATTCATTTGCCGGTGACTGCAGAAGTGGTTAGAACTAGTGGAGGCTCATCAACGGTTTTTGACTGTGAAATGAGTGGTTGTAAGTGAATGTTATAAATAGCATTGTTGTGATCATCTACTGGTGCATTTGTAGGACATAAATAGGAAATATTCATAGGATAATTTTTTCTTTTGATTTTACATTAAGAACTCTTCGATTTAAAATGGCAATATCATGTTAAGTATGTTTTCCCTTTCTCATGCGATTAAGTAGCTCTGCAAATTTTTTGGCATCTTTTTGTCTCATTATTTCTAAATTCAAACATGGTTGAAACTGGAAAACTTGAATGTCGTGTGTAAAATGTATTGCCTCTAATATGGAAAGCAGCTTTCCCAGTTGGAGCTGTTTTCAAAACTTTAATATCATCTGGATTTTCTCCTGCAATACTATTGAAATATTTGACTGATGAGTGCTTCAAATGGCAATGATTCAATACTCCAAAACCGACAGAACAAAAGCCAAATCCATACTCTTGCATAATCAAGCCGAAAGTTTTTTAGTTAGCTTAATCGGCAAAATCTTACCTTTCTAACATGCTATTACATAATCATGACACCTCAACATTTAATACCCATTTAAAATTGAAATAACTCTTTCATAAATCAAAACGTAATAGCAATGATTCAGTATTCCAATGACTACTAAAAAAGGGACATTAACGTTAATTGTGCGCAAAAGTAAATCCATTGTATAAGGCCCCTCCACATATGCCGAATCTAATATAAATGAGCAACAACAACATATTTTGCCAGGAGCCATAGTCACCGAAAGAAACCGTGAGCGTTGGCCCCACGCATGCAAAGCCACATTAAAGACGTCTTGAGCTATTTTTCGCAGAAATTGCGCCACCATTGACGCAATGAGAGCGCCGGCACCTACTACCTTACAATATTTGGCGAGAATACTTCGTATTTAGATGCAACCGTTCCAGTTTCTTTGCAATTTGGTTGGACCACATTTAGGACAACAAGACACAAATATGCGACGAGAGAGGCATGAAAATAGAACGCTTTTTTTTCCAATTTGACAGCCTTGTCTGATAAATGACCACAACTGGCTTCTCATTGGCTAAAATTAATTGCCAAATCGCTTAAGCTACCTGCTTTCGTGCCTTAAATTTAACGAGAGTTCAATTCAATTGAGCTGACTCGCTTTAATAACTTTAAGCGAGTTGAAAAGCAACTCTTTTCACGAAATTTCCGGTTGTCACTCGCTAATCGACCACATCTAGTACAACAAGATGCAAATATGCGACGAGAAAGGCATGAAAATAGAACGCGTGCTTTATCTCCGATTTGACAGCCTTGTCGGATAAATGACCACAACTGGCTTCTCATTGGCTAAAATAAATTGCCGACTCGCTTTCCTGCCTTAACTTTAAGCAACTTTTCACGAGATGTCCGGTTGTCACTCGCTAAGCGACTTTACTTGATCGATCATTCATATATTCATATATTCATATATCATTCATATATTCCATAGGGCCCGGTCTGTTAAATGTTGTTTGATGTTTAATATTTTTCTTGTAATTTATTCAGATGTGGATCGGCTGAAATATCTCTGTTTTCCGTTTTTCGATTAGTGGTACGTCTATTAGCATTAAGTGGCAGTCCCACTAAAAGCGGTCCGCTCGATTTCGCGACCAAAAATAGTCTCCCTTTATTTTTTGCTGGTCAAAAGGCTTTGGTACACATGTTTGAAATACACAATTCTTTTTTTTTTTTTCAAATTCTTTATTTTCGCCCTGCTACAAGCAAGAAACGAATTCAGGCCGTCTCGGCCCTTTCGACGGTACTTTTAGAAGCAAGGGCTGACAACTGCGTAGAAAAAGTAACGCAACAATGGCATGATTGAGACCAAACCGAAAGTTTAAATGCAACTGCGGATAGGTATTTTGCCGTTATTGCAGATCGTCAGCACAGTGTAGCAACAAGTTCGAGTAACTAACCTGACTGAGTTAGCACTTTAAAAAATGTCCACTTGGTTTTAAACTCCGGATATGACCCTGTCCACGTGTACAGCTTATGCCATACACAATGAACAAAACAGTTGAGAAAATTATGCCACTGTTGCAAAACTAGCTGCCAGAGAGAACATGGCCAAACCATGTGAAAAAACTGACGCAACATAACGGGGAATATTTCGACGTAGCGCGCCTCTCAAAAACCATCAATTTTATTCTCCCGATCACCGTCGAAACCCGGGGGGGACTCCCATATGAAAGGGGCGGGGATGCTCGTCGTCTCGCTTAGGGGTGTAAATTTCATATCCAAAACATCATCACCAATATTTGGGTATAGGGGTACCGCTGAGGGTCTGAGACCCTGACCCTGTTTAGGACAAAAAAGAAACGAAAATACCTACCCTGTGTAGAACAACACCCTCTATTTTAGGACCCTGTCTAGGACACGACTCGTGCGTGGTTATTAATCTGAGCTTTAAAAAAATAGTAGACGGATCTGAAACGAAAACGACTTCACCTTCGCATGAATATGCTAATCACGACAAGGGAAGTCACCACAAGCACTACGTTAACAGGAACCATACCCTGTTTAGGACAGACTCGCGTTAAATTATATACCCTGTTCAGGACAAAAATGCCAAAAACCATACCCTGTCCAGCGGCACGTCCCCGTATAGGTCATATAAGGGAGTACCCCTCGCGCCGGGTCACGCGCCGGGTCACGCTCATACAAAGCCTTTGAGCGGACAGCAAACTTTGTCTGAGTCACGCACCCCTTCTTTCACAAAATACTAAATAAGCTTATAACATGTGAGCCATAACATCTTAAACAAATGCATTACTGCATCCTTGACATGACCTCGGTCAAAGTGATTGTTGACATAAAGATCATGTTCTATTTTTCATTTAATTAAAATTAAAGGTTTTCCAGCCTGTGTCATTCAAAATTGATTATGCTTTTAGCAGCAAATCTTATCACTGAAAGAACAATGAACGATAGAAGAAAATCACGTTTCATTAATGTTTCATGTACAATATGTAATTGCGCACCTCAAATTCTGTCTTCTCACTCTTCGGTGCGTTATGTTATCACATAAATCAGCCTTTTTTCCCAACAGACTAGAGATCCCAACGGCAGATGTCTACCCTTGGTTATTGGAAACGGTCCCATCAGCATAATTCGTTGAAATATCAGATTGCAAATGATCAATATGATCCAACAAAATTGAGGGAATACTTTCCCAAATTCTGCATGTATTACAAAGCAGAAAGTTTTCCACTAATTTAGGCTGCTCTATCTAGTGTAGAAACTCTCTTCTCTGCAGAATCGAGACATCTTTGTTCTCGCGCTTCGCGCTCGTGTCTCGCGCTACGCGCTCACGCCCCAAAACCCGCTTGAGCGCCCCCGACCGAGAAGAATGGCTCGTTTTAGGCGTATTTGTCTCATTCAATACAGGCCGTAAAAATCACTTCAGGCCGGATTCTCGCTATGTCATTCCGGCTATAATTTTTCGTACGGGTTTCACCCTTTTTTAATCTATTAATACCAGCTACGAAAAGCGCGTGAAGCATTTCTCATAGACAAAGCAAAGACGTTAGAACCCGGGGGTTAGAACCACTTGGAATCAACAGACGCGACGAACTTCATTCACTTTCTTATCACTAGTCAGTTTAGTTTATCACCCGTCAAACCTTTCACCAATCATATTCATTGTTTTTGTTATTCTTTAGTTTTTTCAAAACCACTTGTATAACGGTTTTACAGTTGTAATCATTTATAGTGCTAGCCCCTGAAGAAGCTTTGTTTTGCAAAGCGAAATATTGGGCACTATTATATTCCACTTTTATTTTATTTTATTTGCTTCTGCTTCTGCTTCTGTTTTTCTGCCGTAAGGATCAGTTTGCCGTTTTTTTTGCTTCACTTACTATAGAAATAGGTCAGGTTTTCTTTTAAAACCTCTTTAAAAGCACACAAGACAATTCACCCTTCACGCTTTCCTCCCACACCGCTATAAACGAATACCCTTTACACAAACAACCTTTTAATCAATTTTTTAGCCTACGCACATCCGAATTTACTTCTCCTACACCACATATTACCTTATCTACTCTCAAATCTCCATAACTTGCGATATAGATCGTGTTTTGATTGGTTATTTCCAAATCACTGCGGTCAGTTAATATTGGTGGGAGTTGGTGGGCGGAAGAGCCAGAACAATGGACTGTCTACAGGCGCTTATTTTTTTATTCCTCCCCTCGTCTCGCGCTTCGCGCTCGTGTCGCGCTTCGCGCGAAATGCTTCGCTCGCCCCGCTTGGCTCATAAAGCGCCTGTCATGCAGGCTAGGGTCTATTAAGTCACGATTTACTAAATTACGCTTTTAAACACGGTTCTCAAACTCATTAATAATTCATGACGAGAACACAAAGGAAATCACTACCGTGAAGGAGGTTTTGAAATCGTTTCTTAATTTGCATAGATTTTGGCGATTTTATTCCTTCGTTTTCTCCGCATTTAACGATCAGTTTGAGAAGCTATATCAAACACTCGAAACAGTGTTTCATCAGATTTCCAAACACCTTGAAGTGGTTTAAAAAAACTCGGCTGCGCCTCGTTTTTCCAATCCACTTCTCGGTGTTTGGAAATCTGATGAAACACTGTTCCTCGTGTTTGGTATATTACATCAATCTCTGACACACAACGTCAAGGAATTATCCGCCTGCTTTACAAGAAGAACGACAAGTTAGACTTGAAAAACTGGCAACCAATTTCTCTGTTAAACACAGATTATAAAATTTGTACTAAAGTAATCAAACATGCGGGATTCCTGACCGCAGTATTTTTAAAAACCTTTTTCTGGTCCGGTGTGACGGAAGGTTTTGCCGGTGTCGGACTGAGGAAAGCCTTTAGGGGAATCGGCGCTTGATAACGGGGGAAAACTAACTCAAATGGGCAACTCGTTTGCAAAGGAGAGCCGTCTCTGTCGGTAGGTACGGGATCAAACCACGAACTGGTACGCAACAGTAAGGCGATCAAGAAACCTGACTTGCGGTTCCAACAGCGTTTATTCCTGACTTGTGACTTTACGATGTAATCTAACGATGTAATCAAACGATGTAATCCAACTAACAATTGCAAACTAGGTTCTTATATACGTAAGGTACAAGTGTTCAACACAAAGAAACATAATGAAAGTGTCAAGCGAAATTCTTTGAGCTCAGCAAAAGTAAATTTCAAAATATATTTTTAACCCAAGTGTCCATTGTTCATAAAACTATTTTTAAAAGTAATCTACATTTGAAAACCCTAAAACAAAGAAGTAGCAGAAAAGCCAAGTCAGCAAGCGGCTTTTTAAGCAAGTAATGGTGTCGTATCAATAGATTTGCAAGGTCGGCAAATAACTTGTACGGCACGTACTAGCGATGTACCATTATCGAGTTATTCACCTACAACAAAAGCTACTAAATTTAACTTCGATGAGTCAGCTAAACTATTCATACTGAAAAAACAAAATGACACCATTACTTGCCAAGTCGTGGTTAGTTAAATAAATCTGAAAAAACACCGTGAGTGCCGGACGAGACTAATTTAGAACAGTAATAACAACTATTGCGTGTACAGCTTGATACGTGAAAAATCAGCTATAGACATGATAAATTTACTAACAAGGTGTCAACTTGAATAGTGGAACGAACCTAATTAAGAACGATAAATTAACTCAAGGTAAACTATTGTTCAGAAGGTAGTACATTTTAGTATGAATGAAAGCATGACCTGGCACAGTAATTGAATGCTTTTCTTACGTTTTTACAACAACTTACAATAATCCACTCACTAGTTTTCTCGTTGTTTATGTTCATATTGGCGCCAGAACAGCAACCCTAACTATAGGAATTATACAAACCTCCGGTCAGGAAGTATAATTGCAGTTTAATACCGATGCCTTGGATTTTATTTATACTTAACCAGAAATCCGCAAACATTTCCTTCCAGCAGAAATTTTAGCTGTCTCCGGAACCCGCAAAAATTTTCTTCCCGCAAAACAAATTCAGTCGGACAAATCAACAAAACTATGACGTCTTTCCCATACTATTGCACAATCAAACCGTAATAGCAATGAATAGAAAAAAAACGCAAAGTTCATGCTATTTTGCTCTGCCATACCGCTCATATTAAAACACAAACTTTCCTGTCCCATTTAACTTTCTTTAAAACGTCTCCATTAGTAAAATACACCGTGAAATTCTCAAACAAGGTTTCCCAAGAAAACGCATTTGACCTATTTTTACCCTTTTAACTTTACGACAAACGATTGAAACTGATAGGTAACGTGAGATATCGAAATTTAAGAAGGACTAATACCTTTGCGGTAACGTAATGTGAGATATGACAAGTTCATGACAAGTTCTGACATCCCAATACCCTAGGGAAATTAACAATAGGTCCGGGGGTGCTCCCCAAAAATTTTAGGTGCAGTATGTGACGCCTTCTTGAAATCCTAACCGGTTTAACCAACCATATCTTCAATGCCCTAATATAGCTTCTATAAAGAAGAAGGAGGAAACCCCCCCGGACAAAAGTCCACAAAATTTTGTCAACAACTTTTGTCCCTTTTTTCGTGACTGACTCCGAAATCTCGCTTAATGCGCATGCGCATTAACGAGATAATAAAAAGGGTCTACGCGCGTCCACGGAAACGCAAACGTCCACGCCCCTGAACGCAACCATGTCTTTGTAATTGTTTTCGATTCCCACGGCCGACATTGCTCGGCTGGGGTATCGGATGGTCAAGTACAGCCCGTCCACCACGGGCATCCGACCCATTACCTTCACGGTGCAAGCGTTGGATGATTTTTGCGATTTGGATCGAAGTTATTTGGAACTGGAACTGCTTTTGCATTGGGCCTCCGCCAACGGCCTGGTGGCAGACGCGAATGCCGCTCGGACGCCAACAACAACCGATTCGTGTACGCGGTCAACAACATTGCGCATTCGCTCTTCAAACAAATGAATCTGCGATTCAATGGAGCCCTCATGTGCGAACAGACGGACACGAACGCCTACATGGCATTCCTAGAAACCATCTTGAATTTTAATAGGGAGGAAGGAGAGACCCTGCTGGCCGCTCAAGGGTGGGTGAAACAATTGGATGTCGTCCCTGAGATCCAAGCCGGCGGCGCCGAAGACGACATTCACACCACGGCCGGATGGTTGCACAATTCGGTGCAAGCCCTGGAAACGGCCTCCGTGCTATTTCGCGGCAGCCAGTCCGTGACGTTTCTGATCAATCCGCACCTGGAAGCCTTTCATACGGGACGCCTTCTCACCCCGGGAGTAGAAATGGTCTTGGAACTGTTTTTCCATTCCCCGACTTTTTCACGTTTGCCACCAAGACGAGTGGCGCGGCCGTGAAACACATGGTGACGTTGAGTCACGAGGATCTGTAAGTGACCCTGCATTTGTGCCGCGTGAGTTTGAATCCCACGGTGTACAGCGCGTTGCAAACCGATCGAAAAAGCAAGCGACAGACGGCCAAGTACCTGGTGGTAAGAAGCGAGATCCGGTCCTTCTCGTTCGACGGACGGACCACCAAATTCACGGAAGATAACGTGTTTGTGGGAAAAGTGCCCGATCGAATGATCGTGACGTTGGTGGACAGTCGAGCGTTCAACGGCGATGAGGAATGGTATCCGTTTGCTTTTCAAAAATTTGGGGTGACCCGCATCAAGCAAGTGGTGGATGGCAAAGAATACCTGTACCCCACGATGGAGTTGAATGGAAATGATAATTTGAAAGATTTGAAGGGGTATCGTCGGTTCCTGGAAGCGTGTGGTCGGTTGCAGCACCACGGTTCCTCCATGGTGAGACCGGAGGATTGGGGGCAAGGTGGACAATGCACATTGTTCGCGTTCAACAATGTGCCCTCGGGTTGGTACCCCCCAACGTCGTGCCTCCACGTCCTCTTCCACGTTTCGGTCTCGGTCTCCGTCTCCGTCTCCGTCGCCGTCCCCACCTCCCACCGCGTTTGGGACCGTCCCCGGCGCGAGAAGGAATTTGGTCATGCATCGGATCCTCAACGCTCCCATGACGACCGAGGAAGAAACGCGATTGCGGCAACAATACCGCATCACGGACGAAGATTTGGAGAGGTACATGGCCACTCTCCCCGCGTACGACATCGCAGGCTACCCCGCGTCACCGGTCAGACCGACGGCACCCGCCGCCGCCAGGACAGTGGCAAGCGCTCCCGGCGGACCGGGAGGATCCCCTTCCTCCTCCTCCTCCTCGTCATCGCCCTCTCCACCTCGTTCCCCTCGTTGACGAGGCAGGCGACCCAGAGGACGCCAGGGCCCTGGACCCACCAATCGACTCAATCAAGAGGAAATGCGTCGACAAATGCATCTGTTGGCGGAAGATGCCAGACAGCAAGCCCGCAACCGTCGCATACGCAATATCACGCATACCAATACCGTGACCACGGTAAACGAAGGCAACGGCGAAACTCCCACCGTACGACGGACATCCTCCCGCATCACCAATCCATAAAAAAGGGGAGAACGCAAAGATACCCACTTCGGTGCAGACGATCGCGATGGTTCGAGGCAACGCCGACGCACGACTCCTCGCATCCGACGACGACGGCGTGGAAGGTCACAACAGGGAGGGAATCTCCTTCCCGTGCTATTTCGCGACCCTCGACGGACCTTTGGGAAAATATTGGTGGGTACCTTGGCCAAAGGCGCCTCCAAAGAAGCGCAAGCCTTGGCGTTGTCCAAAGGGGGTCTCGCCGCGGATAAACGGATGAAACGAGCCTTCCAACAGACGAAACAACGCATTCCGCCGGAACTACGACAACAACTGATCTTCCTATAAAAAACGGAAGGGAACCCACCCTCTTCATTGTTGGGCGACAGGATGCCAAAACGCCGTGCCGTGAAAAGGCGTCGACG
>JAJGOT010001378.1:0-2500 GCA_022457155.1 Cladopsammia gracilis | reverse complement strand
GGCACCCGGTTAGCGTCGGCACCCGGTCCGTCGACGTCCTCCTCCTCCCTCAGCGGGACTCTGAAGAAACGAGGCAAACGGACGATAGGGAGTGTCGCGAAAAAAAAGATCCAAAAAGCGATCCGAGACAAAGCCAAGGCGGCTCTCGAAAAAAGAGCTAAAAGGGAGTTGGAGAAACTCAAGACGAGTTGGTTGGATTGGAAGTGATGGGGCGCGGTCAAACACCCAAACGGAGAAGGCAGGATCCCCGCCGACGACAAAGAGCCATTCGCGGAGGAAGTTTCGACGTTCAAAAGTTACTGGCCAAAACGGGGATCGAATTTCATTGGCCGTGGTATCAATACATGGGCCCCCGGAACGCATCTCGCCAAACGCCTGAAACGAGGGGATCCCGGAAAAAATCGATTGGATTGATTGGCCAAGCAACACGACATCGATTACGGACTTGCCAAGACGTTGTAGGATAAGTGGAAAGCGGATGAAAAAATGATCCGAGGGATTGCCAACCTGCCGGGAAAACACACCCTGACGGAGAAGATTGTGAAAAAAATCATGCAAGTCGGACACGGAGGGACGTGTTGTCGGTCTTGAAGGCCTCGACCCGACTCGGGATCTCGCTCCAGGGTACCCCACTGAGATGTCACGTTACATCCGCCATGGCCGCTCGCAGGGAAAGATTTTCTTTTTTCACTTCGTTCAATTCCTTGGTCAATAACACGTTCCTCACGGATAACGGATCCATCGCGTAGCCCAACATCGTGCCTGTCCTTTTCTCTCTCGAGGCGATTAAATAAAACGAGGTGGGTGGCGAGAGAACCTGGGGCGAGTGAAGAAAAAAGACCCATACCCCCATGGGTACCCCGTTCCTTCCCAGCATGCTTTGTCCTCCTTCCCGAGGGTATAATAAGAGCAGGGGTTCCCACCGTTTCACTCTTCACTCAGTTGTTACGAGCGATAGTAAAAAAACAAACATGGCGTCGAACAAAGTCGTCACCCCCTCGGTGGTGGAAGTCATGCTCGCCAAGCGGAAACGTGCGATGGAGGAGAAGGAAAAGGAGACCCGGGCCGCCAAAACGCGTGAAAGTCGAACCGGTGGGAGAAATGAAGGATCCATCCTAGACTGCCTTGCTTCCCCATGGAGACTCTTATTGGTATTATCTACCCATCATCCTCCAAGATCGCATCCTGGATTTGGCGGCCAGGCAACTGCACCGCGAACGCATGGCACAGGTATGTTTCGAGCTTGTATTTCATCGGGTTTGCCAACTTCATAGATGTTTCAAATATTCAGTTAAATGTGTCGGTTGCAATCATTGCTCCCGAAGACGGCGTTACGGGACCATTGATCAATTATTAGCCAAAGTGCGTTACATCGAAAAACCCCATTCCGTCCATTGGACCAATGGTTATTGCAATGAATGCTACGAGGATCTGATGCTATCGTAAGGGTCTTTGTAACAGTTGTTTTTTTTCTCCTTGACTACAAGGTGATGGTCGAAATCCGCACCTTGCTTCGCTGCCCTGTCACGCAATGAGTGCGACCCGCCCCCAGTCGACGTTCTTTTATTGCGTGGGACCTCTCTTGCCTCTACTGCCGGCGACGTGTTTTTTAATCTGTAACGCTGCTATTTTATTTTTTTTCGTTTCACCCACAAACACAGATCACAGAACAGTTACGGGAATTGTGCCTCTGCCCACGCTCGTTATGGTTGAACACCGAATATCATACGAACAATCCTTCAGTGTGCCAACATTGTAATCGTAGAGTATTCAAGGGAAAAATTGATAGTTTGGTTAAAAGAAAGAAACGCAAAGATCACTAATTTGCATTTTATTTCACACTGTACAGTTGATTTTAGAATTACAAGACTTGCCCGTTTGCACCGTTTCTGTTTGGGACGATCCCACGCCGTCACCTCATTGTCAACATTGTTTGCGACGATGGACAGACGGGGATATTGACGTCCGTTTTCTTCTCCTTTTCTTTTAGTTAATGCAAGAACTCGGGAAATCCATCGTGTGTCCGTGCACCGAATGGATCACCAATCCCTCGTTGGAGTATTGTCAACATTGTCGACGCACAGAACTGTTTGGGCGACTCGATTTCCTTGTCGCTCATTCCATCGATTGGGCTCACGAGGACTTTATGGACAGACACGACGCCGTTTACAATGATGACCATCTCGTTGCTTTTGCGGACAAACGCTTAAATTTACGATTTTATCAACACATGTAATTTTTTTTTTAAAACAATCGTGAATAAATTTTGTTGGTTTTTTCAGATCCTGGATCAATTGCTGTCCTTTCGCGTTTGCCCCATTAGTCCAGCTGTTAAGCCCATAAAATGGCAAAATCGTTCACTTTTTGATAAAAGTATGAAACTTGGTAGGATAATACACTAACTGGTACTGATCATATTCCGATATAGGGCCAGCGGCGAATCGCCCTTTTAAGGGATAAATGGGCGTGACCAGATTCACGTGTTTTCAGCCAGCATGAA
>JAJGOT010001377.1:0-21841 GCA_022457155.1 Cladopsammia gracilis | reverse complement strand
CATCGGTGTACGGGAAAAATTTTGTCGGGGGGGCTGAACATAATTCGCCCGAATGAAACTCGTGACGTCACATGTATTCGTCATAACTTTTAGCTGAGCATGGGCGTTTAAAACGTTGTGAATATCTTCAGTAAATCAAGATCAACATTTCAAAAAGTCAAAAGTATCAAGCTAGATGAAATTTACTCAGTTGACGTTTAAAAGAAGTACGATGAACGATTACTTCGACGTCCAAAAATGTCAATGATTCTTTGCATATCATTCTGCATTGTCTCGTTGGCGTAGGCTCTTTCAATGTTAATAATGGCCATGCTACTAAGACGGTCTTGCCCCATGGTGGATCTTAGAAATGTCTTGATACGGCGGAGGGCACTAAATGACCTTTCAGCAGAGCACGATGTCGCAGGGATTGTGGCTAGGATCGAGGCAACTCTATACAGAACTGGTAACATATCATGGAGGCCATTTTGATGCATGGTCTTTACCATCGTGGCGGCGTTTTTTCTTTCACACGGAATCGCACAGTCGTAGTTTTCGAAGATTGACTTTTCACTTGATAAAAGTTCACTATCCATGCCATAAAAATTGCATACAGTTTGGATGTTCCTGTGGCTTGGAGAACGGCTAAATACGACATCTCCCAATGCGCACAAGATCTTCTGATCATTGCCCTCAAACCTTGATTGAATTTCACTGACAACTTTGTCAATACTTGTGTAGTAAACTGTGATGCGAAAGTGGTCTTTTGTCGTCCGTTGTGAGCTGTCGTTCGCTGCAGGTGTTTCACCAGTAAGGGCCTGAAGACGGCGTGATGGTCTGGCTCGAGGCACCTTGGCATCTCTAAAAGTAAATTTCGTACCCTCGATTCCTTTTCTGATCTTTTCCGCTGTAACATCAGCATGTGACCAGATCAGAGTGAAGCTCTCTTCATTGCGGCAACTACTCAGTGTCTTGACGACGGCATCGGCCGTCTTCTTTGCAGTGACGACATCCATCTGTTCTCCTTGTAGATATCTACTCAGATTATCAGTGTTGGATAAGAGAAGCTTCAAAACCATTAAACCAAAAACAAACTCAAAGTCGCAAATTGAGTGGAGAAGCGAATTACTTTCGTTGTAGGTCTTGGGGTTCCGATCCTTTGATAGAGTGACCAGAGCTTCCGTTATCCTCGGCATTTGCTCTAGCACTGCCCTCACTGCCGCCCAGCGACAGGACCATCTGGTGGCACTCAAAGATTTTAAAGTAAGTGACACATTTCCAGGATGTTCTTCATCTGGAAGCTGTATGCTCTTGAAGAACGCATGCCGTTTTGTACTTCCGTGTAAAAAATTGTAAAGACTCTGGATAGTACCGAGAGCGTTTCGCATAGGTTCGATTTCAGTCATGGAGTCTTGAAGCGCCAAATTTAAAAGATGACCATAACAATGTACATATATTCCGAGAGGTGAACATTCCTTCATACGCGTAGCAAGGCCTTTGTGAATCCCACTCATGTTTGCAGCGCCGTCGAAGCATTCCGCGATAATGTTTTCCAATCTTAAATTCATCTTATTGAGGGCTGTTTTTGTAAGTTCATACAAAACGTCCCCCTCTGTAGAAGCAGTGGCGAAGAAACCAACAAATGTCTCTTTTGTCTCACCATTGAGAACGTACCTGAGGCACATAGCTACCTCTTCGGTTCTACTGATGTCTGAAGTTTCATCCATAATGATTCCAAAGTATCCACTCTTCCTCACTTCTGTCGTGATTCTCTCAAGCACGAGGTCTGACACTATAGCAAGTAACTCATTTTGGATGGTGGGTGATGTCCATTGAGCATGTAACTGGAGCTGTGCCAGGAGTTTTGACTGCAACCATGGCAAGTCTTTGCATCGTAAATGGAGTAATTCGAGAAAGTTTCCTCTGTTTATATCTGACACTTCCCAGATATCCTTCCGACTTTCTTCATGGCCTCTAACAGCAATATTTTGTATGGCAGTGAACATCAAGCACTCGATTATCACTTTTAAATATCTCCTGTTAATTGTGACCTGCTGCTGATGAGCACTGCTCAGTTGCTGCATAACACTCGTGTTACTTTTCTCCATTGCTTTGAACTGAAGCCATTTAGCCATACAACTTATATGATTCTCGCCTTGGCTGTGTTTTGTCAACTTTGATGGCTTCTTCCAATTCTGGAAAACAAAAGATGCATCTTTTCCAAACTCCATGCAGGCAAAACACGTACACACATCTTTATCAACATCGTAACTCAGCCATGGATACTTTTTATACCACTCAGGTTGGAATCGTCTAGTAAACGACTCATTGCTGAACTTCTTGCCCGGATATTCAGGTAAAACGGGTTGCTTCGGATTCGTCGTTGTCAATGTTGGCGATGATGTGGAGGTTGACGTTACTTCTGGCTCTAGAGCAGCAATCTTTCCTGAGGTACTAGGCTTATTAGGTTCATGGACGTCTCTCATTGGGGCATCAGGCTTCGGTGAATCTTGGTCAATTGACTCAGGATCTGAAAGAACGTTCGCAACAGGTTCAACTTCTAATCCATCGTCTATACTCAAACGTTGTTCACTCTCTGGGCTGCATTCACCAAGGGGTCCTTGCTCTTTCTGGCTTGGAGGTTCGACTGCTGCAAAGCTTTTAGAGAAGAAGCCACTTAATTTCAGCTGCGATGGTTCCAGTACTCGCTGACACTTTATTTTTTTGCCACTGTGAACAATGCGAGAATGAGCTTCGACATAGTCCGAGTCAAATTCGCTCTCGCATTCTTCGCACTTTACCCGGTACCGATAACACCGTTTGCGAGACTTCGACGAAGACATACCAACCATATATACAGTACTGTCATAACAAGCAAGATGGTCGCTTAATGTTATACTTAGTTTCAGTCCCTGCGCGGTCTCCATTATCATTCCCAGTCCCTTGGCGGACCACAACGCAAAGTTATCGTTCCTTACATACTCACGCGGTTAACATCTAATGGAACTATCACATGAATGACATGATCGATGTAGTTTAGAGCTCGGTTAGAAAGTTCAGTGAGTTACGGGATAAAAACAAATAAATTAAGACATTGAATCACACAATAATTCAGTAATTTTACTGTGTCTGTGATGCCCGAATGGTCGACCAGTTTTGCCCGAATAATACCATATTTTTTACGACTGGGGGGGCTGCAGCCCCCCCAGCCCCTACCCCCCGTACGCCTATGGTTGTAAGATTCGTTCAGAAATCATCCCTTGGCCCCAACAAAGAAAAATAAAGCCCATGTTATTTTGAAAAATGCCATTCCGTTCTCAGAAACCTAAATAAAAGAACCTTAGAGAGGCTTTCAACTTCTTAGCCGTCGATACCATTTCGCAAACAACTTCTCATTTCACTGTTCCTCGAGCGCTCACCGACCTACTCTCTTTCAGTTCTTTTTTGTCAAGTTAGCCGTAGTAGCGTCTTCCGTAGTGATTTGCTTAAAGTCCCTAGTGCCCGGCGTAGCTAATCGAACGTTCGGTAATCGAACCTAATCGAACTCAATCGCTCGATTGGGTTCGATTGGGTTCGGTAATCGAACTTAATCGAACTCACCGAAAAATTTTGCCAATCGAACGTTCGGTAATCGAACGCTTCAACAATCGAACGTAATCGAACTCATCGAACACTTCAACAATCGGAAATATAAAACTAGTTTAATCTGGTCTGAAACAAAGCATTGCGGTCAAGTAAGTTATTTTTTGGCTTCTATTTACATTGAAAGTCTAGCTTAGATTGCTTGCATTTTGTAGCAGCTTCTGCAAACACCACTTGCAGTTTTAATAGAAATCTACTTTGAGGTAATGAGAACACTTTTATTGTTAGTGGTAACTATTCTGTACACACTGTACACTGTTGCGTGCGTCCAGATCCAGTTGCAGTGGTCGTTCACGTTGGTCAGAATGGGCGTTTTTTCTCCCACTGGGGTCGTAGAGATACATTGAATATTCGTAATGAAACGAAATTTGGCTTAGACATAGTTCGCGGAATTTCACATTTAATGACAGTGGTTACGAACTTGTGATTGACAGTATGACGTCACAAATGACGTTCAAACTTGGCGCCAAAATTTAGAATTTGGAAATTGATTTCGAAAACTGAATAAACATGTTCTATGATAAAAACGAAGCTTTCCAGCGAAAACCCTACTTAAATCCGATAAAACCGGACAAAGTTATGGCTGATTAATGAAATTCATATTTCCCGCCAAATGTGAAGGAATGTAAAGAATTCGCCATATTTAGTCAAAATTTAGGGGTTTTAAGCTCGAACACCATAAAGGAAATCAGTTAGAAACAAAGCGCACAACAGATAACAACAAATTTGTAGTTTTTTTTTACTTAGGACGTGGGGTGTCAGGTTGGGCATTACGTCATATGCGAACACATGTGACGTCATAATCACCTTTTTAATGACGTCAGAGGTGAATTAATTATAAGTCCTAAGTCAAAAAAACTACAAATTAATTTTCATTTGTTATGCACTTTGTTTCTTTCTGATTCCCTTTATTGTGTTCGAGCTTAAAACCCCTAAATTTTCACCATATATGGTAATAAAACAATTAAATTCCTTGAATTCCTTTCTTTTCGCGGGAAATATGAATTTCATTAATCAGCCATAACTTTGTCCGGTTTTATCGGATTTAAGTAGGGTTTTCGCTGGAAAGCTTCGCTTTTATCATAGAACATGTTTATTCAGTTTACGAAATCAATTTCCAAATTGTAAATTTTGGCGCCAAGTTTGAACATCATTTGTGACGTCATACTGTCAATCACAAGTGCGTAACCACTATCATTAAATGTGGAATTCCGCGAACTATGTCTATGCCAAACTTCGTTTCATTACGAATATTCAATGTATCTCTACGAACCGAGTGGGAGAAAAAACGCCCATTCTGACCAACGTGGTTTTTTAGTAATCTATCCGAAACTTTAGCGACGACGGTATAAACATTTTAACATTATAAACATTCTCCCCGTTCGGTGTTATTCCGTGCGATATGAAGTACTGAGCTGTTCATGTTATATTGTGAATTAATCAATTTCGAATCACCGTAACAATAAAGATTTTAGTTAATTGAAATGTGTTAATATCTCTCACAATTGCTCCGCTAGTAAAGGATCAGTTAAAGGGTGAAATTCTTCCACCGAACAAAATCGAACCAATCGCCTCGATTGGGTTCGATTGGATTCGGTAATCGAACTTAATCGAACTCACCCAAAAGTTCCAGTTCGATTATGTTCGATTGCCGAACCAATCGAACTCCAATCGAACGATTTAGTTCGATTGGGTTCGATTGGTTTTTGGTTCGGATTCGTTCGATTAGCTACGCCGGGTTTATTTTGTGATAGCAGGATATGATCGATTTAAACACGGAACACAAACACCGTCTAATTAAGGTTACAGTGTACCTTCGGGGGTGTCTCCAGTATAACAGCTCTAGCGTCTTAAGATTACACTCAATATACCTAAACCCAGATATCAAATTAAAGCTTATAGAGCTGGCTATCTAAATATGGAAACCATTTGGTAGTAAAATGAATTGTCGAATTTTTTACGACGTCTAAATTCGAACGTCCGAATCAGCTTTAAAACGCTATAACTCAAAGCAATAATTATATTTTGCTAATTTGATTTGTTCTTGGGTTTCCGGACACGAAGCGCTAAAAAAACGTGTCGGCGATTTTCCATATTCAATTGCAGTGAAAAGTTACAGAATATTTTCGAAAAGCGGAGAAAAAAATTGGAATGATCGCACGGAAATGTCTGTTGACGAAAAAGTTTACGGAATTAAGAAATTCGCCGACACGTTTTTGTTGATTATATGTTAGCCTAGCTTCTGTCCAAATTTAAGGAAAATCGAACAAATTCCCTTTGAGTTGTAGCTCTTTAAAGTGTCCCCAACAAGCGAAAAATTAACTTTGAGAAAACGGCGCTTAAAGAAACATATCGCTTAATAAACAAACTCCGCCCACAAAAGTTAAACCGTCATTTCTCCGTCAATTTTCACTTTTTTTCGATACTTTTTTTTTGGATGAAAGTTCATTCTGTAAACTTTATTTTAACGCCAAAAAAAAATTTTCAATAAATTTTCGATCTGAAGGTACACTGTAACCTTAAAGGCCCGGTTCAAACGTCGAACTTCACATGTGCCGAATCTAATGCAAATGAGCAAGAACAATAGATTTTACTCATTTGCATTAGATTCGGCACATGTGAAGTTCGACGTTTGAACCGGGCCTAAATTACACGTTCTGTGAAGTGACACAGACATATCGAACCAAAGGATTGGTGATATCAAATCAAGGAACACCTACCTTCGGTGACGTAGAACGCGATATAAAAAGTGGCCATCACGAACTTCGAACAGCACGAATCCTTCACACCCATAGCCAGCTTCGACTGACAGCAGTATTTAGAATCTATCTGTACCGTCTTACTCTTACTGATAAGTCAACCGAGACGAGGGGCTTTCCCTAACTTTTCCCTTTTTTCTCTTTCGGTTTTAACTGAATGCTTAGCGGTGCAGCTTCATGAGTCATCAGAGAGAATTGTGATGTATTCGCCTAATTCTCTTCATTTGGCCTTCAGCGTCTATTCTCTAGTATCCCACTTAAATTTTAATGTTATATCGCCAAATTCCCACCAAATATACAAAAATAAAAAAAGATAAAAAAAGATTTTAGAGAGTAAAACAGAAGCAGTAGTTTGGAGATAAAATGCAGCCGCTGATCACTAGACGATGAAAGTGGATTACAATTCACTAAATTTGATTTCGTGACGACAGCACTGGGCGGTCAACAAATAAAACTTGCCATTCTTGTGGAATTTTATAGACGTTATTATGTCTCTTTTGGCAACGATTTTTTTCTAATATTTCAAGATAATAATTACATATACACCTTTTGCCTTTATTTTTAGTTACGGTTCCCTGAATAGCTTTTATCGTAGACAAGTACACCACGCCAACATATCAGCGGTTTCTTGCCTTCCTGATCCTATAGCCTTGTTTTGATGCTTACGCTCATCGTCGTCAGAGGTTCTCGTAAACATCAAAACGAGACTATAGGTTCAAGAAAGCGAGAAACCGCAGATATGTTGGCGTGGCGTACTCATCTACGATAAGGGCCACTGCCGTTTTATTAAAATGGAACAAAAGTTGTAATAATTTAGTTAAGGGGCACAGTATTAGTTTCACTATATTTGCCCCCCCCCCCACCCCCCCCCCCCCCCTTCCTGTACTGTTGAACATATATTTTCTCAAATACTTTGCATTTGTATGTTAAAATGTAAAAGATAATAAAGTAAACTTAATCATAGAAACACGACATATCAGACAACGCAATTTTGATAAGTTGAATGTAACTGATAGCGTTGAACAAACTGCAAGTAGTAACATTGCCCCTGTTTTGGGGGAATCTAAAATGTTCATTCCAACAAATTCCGTATCTCCTTGAAAAATATCCGACCCTCGAATTTTCGCCACCTATAAAGAAAATTATTTGAATTATCGTGAATCCTCGAATAAGCGCCCGGGACGCTTAGGATTAAAGGAGGGGGGGAGGGGTTAGGGTTAGGGTTAGGGTTAGGTGGGCCTTTATTTGGATCGATCGAGGGGGTGCGCTTATTTCGTGGCCTCACACAAACTCTCAGTATGAACTCTTGGTCTTCGGCCATCGTAGCTTGATTAAAAATATTAAACAAACAGATCCCGAAGCAACAGTCCCCAAAAAAGATGTTATTATTTTACTACCGTTTTTAGGTCTCCATAGTAACCATATTACTAAGCGTCTTAAATCTTGTGTTAATCGTTTCTACTCTTTTGTTAATGTCAAGGTTATTTTTCAAAACACGCGGCGCATCAAATCTTTCTTCCCATACAATGACCGTCTTAGCCGATCACAATTATCCAAAGTCATTTATAAAGCTAGTTGCTGGGACTGCAATGATTTTAACATTGGAAAAACGAAGCGAAGACTCCACGACCGGAAAACGGAACATTTCAAGGCCCTTTTGAAAAATGATCACTCCTCTGCTATTGCTGATCACGTTAAAAACACCGGTCATAACATCAAATGGGATCATTTTGACATTTTGGCGTCTGGCAAGACTGACTACCATTGTAAGGTTAAAGAGACCTTATTTATTCAGGATTTGCAGCCAGCATTGAATGCCAATGTCAGCAGCGTAAAGCTGTCACTTTATTAGTATAGGTTTTTTATTTCATTTTTCATTTACAGACAGTTTCCGTTAGGAACGTCTTAAATTTCCACTGCAGATGTTTTTTTTTCTGTCTAGGTTCCAGACCCCACTGATACAGTATAAATAGCTTCCAATATTTTAACGGTCTTACTTTTGAAAATGTATGTTGACTAGCATACGAAACGTTAAGTTCATAAAATGTATGTTTTTAAAATGTTTATCACCGCTGTTTATTCTCGGTATGAATTTGCCTGACGACATGTACGCATCAATGAGTAAAGCGTCCCCTTAAAAAAAAAAAATAATAATAATAATAATAATAATAATAATAATAATAATAATAATATTTCCAAGAGAGCTGGAAAGTCCCTACCAGATTGTGACACTGAGCGCAGTCTGTTTTTCCCTTAACTTGAAAAACTTTTATTTCGGTCCTGAGAAAACTCTTGAAAACGCGGGGGGAACGTGAGTACCGCCAGAACCTGAAGCACCCAAATTTTTGTTTTCGTGGTATTAAATTAGTTTCTCAGTTCTCCTCATAATTTTAGCTGAATCCGGCTCTCGCCCTACAAAATTTTCGAAACACAACTACATAAATCAACTAAATTCATCGTTTGACCAATTGCGAAATAATAACCAAGTCAAAGTTTTCTTCATGCAAGAAGTTTGTTTGAAATCACGCCATTGATTGCTTCTGAACAATGGAAAACAAAAGAGCAATTCAATTTCAATAATTATGACAACGCGAAACCGGCAAAGTCGAGTCGTTTTCACATTCCTCAAATTTTCTAACGAATTTGCGTGTCCCGAATGCGAAGACAAACAGTCGATATACTCAACCAACAGGATTTTTTAAAGTGAAACTCGTCCGCAGTTATTGATAAGTTTTATTTTGTATCAATGGATCACTTTAATCGGTTCTTATATATATATCTAATATGTTATTCAGGGACGGAATTAATGGCGTTGTACTGCATTAGCGTCGGGTTGCCAAATCAGCCCGGGACTTTTCCCGACACAAATGTCCTCGCGGCTTCATTTTCTCATTATTGATATTGAAGACAGTTCTACATTTAGTAGAAATGTGCTTATTCGGCAAGTTTAAAAGGACTTCGCGTAACTGTTTTTCTGAACATGTACTAACGCATATTTCAAGTTCCCGTAGGCGATCAACTTCAGTTGCCCTTTTTATTCAGAGATGACTTGGAAAATTCTTTCTTGTAAGACCAACTCTAGCTACGACAAGTTTTTCGTATTCTCGAGGTGGTACATGCTGATATTAAAATATGTACAACAACAAAGGGTAAATTGTAGACTTGGTTTACAAAGATAATCGATGTATTTCAGTTCTCAGTTGTTAAAACATCTAATGCCAAACGAAAAAGGTAAAGTAAAGTTTAAAAAACAACAACAAAAACGCAAGTGGTTTTGGTATTAAATTTTGCTTTTTCTGGGGTCGTACTCTCCATTTTTGCTAAAAAGCACTACAGCCAAACCTGTATTATATAGTCAAATGTTTCCTTTCCTATTTTCCTTAATCCTCGGCGTTAACGAGTTTGAGGTAGACTTGATTGTAGATTGTAGACTTGGTTTTACAAAGATAATCGATGTATTTCAGTTCTCAGTTGTTAAAACATCTAATGCCAAACAAAAAGGGTAAAGTAAAGTTTAAAAAACAACAACAAAAACGCAAGTGGTTTTGGTATTAAATTTTGCTTTTTCTGGGGTCGTACTCTCCATTTTTGCTAAAAAGCACTACAGCCAAACCTGTATTATATAGTCAAATGTTTCCTTTCCTATTTTCCTTAATCCTCGGCGTTAACGAGTTTGAGGTAGAGTAATTAAGGCAACCTCGTTCCCAGGGTCTCTCATCTTCCCGCCCCATGGAGGCAGGAAGATGAGAGACCCTGGGAACGAGGTTGTAATTAAGAGAGAATTTTCCGGGGCATTTTCAACTGACCGCTTAAAAAGGATGATTGCTCAATACAGGTCCGCGTAATACAGGTATAACTGTATAAAAGAACATAAAGTTGAGTTACTGTCGGAACTGCTTCTCCAGACAATAAACGCACGCTCGCGATAAACACAACTGTTTCAATACTTTTGAAACTCTCCGTCGTAAAGCTTACAAGTCTCGCCATGTGCTTTCTTGAAACCTAATCGATAATTCGACATCCTATAATGTTTATGAAACTTCTTTCCCAGGCTCCGCCGACCTTAGGCAGCGCCTGACTAGTCTAGAGTGAAAATGAACAAAACATCGCGGTCACAACGGCGACGCCCTAATATCAAGCTATGAATTCTCACATTACTGTGATTTTCAATAAAGCACTTTATTGTGAATCGATACCTTTTACATTCAAGCATTAGAATTATATACATGTACAAGCATTTTTTGTTTACAATTTATTCTTTAAAAGTTGTACAATTAAAATAATAATAATAATAATAATAATAATAATATTTTTTTTTAAGTTTCGCTCTTGCGCACAGGTTACGCTTTGCGCCCTGTGTTGCTTTATAACACTGTGCATACAGATAGTTTTTCTGCAATAATAATAATAATAATAATTTTTACAGCGCTAATATTATATGCATATTCAAAAGCGCTTTACATTAAAAAAAAATACTGTAAAACTAACAACCTAACCAATGGAAACAGGTAAATATGAGAATAAGGTCAATAAAACTGTTTGAACCCAACGCATATTTCTCGTTTGTGCTTTTAAAAGAAAAAACAAATCAGTTTGTTTTTCCGGTATTCTTTATTAAATTTACAAATTTATTGCTATATCGTGCATAGGAAACTACATATGAGGCTATTTGGTATACTCGTTTGCTTCAGAATTTTCAATTCTAGCTGTTTTAGTCCACTCAAATAACCTTGGACATTTTATACCAGTTGCTTTACTGAAAAAGCCTGTATATAAAATACTTATATTACTCGGAAATATATTTCATAGAAGGAAGATGTAAACTATGACTTTGAGAAAGCTTATTATTGTTTCAACAAACAGTAGAATTGTGTTTGGGCTTGTTCTTCCGTAAATGGTCAGTTGTTGTTTCTGTTTGTTTGTTTGTTTGTTTTTCATGTAGTTGCTAAACTGGAAAACAGACTTAAATAAGTTGAGATCAACAGACAGAGACTTCATGATTCTTCGCACACTTTTAGCATCATTTTGAATAGTTTACTTCAAAACATAAAAATGATGGTTCAGTATTATAAGACTACGACTGGAGCAGTTGAACTGCTTCAGTCATAGTCCACTGCCACGGAGCATTTTGTAAATAGCAAAGATATCTAGCCATACATTTTAATAACACAATTTAGTGTTAAGTTACGTATAGTGCCATCACCAAGCTGACCAATACAGCAACTGATACTGAGACCCGATCGCCGGCGGAGGATTTGGTTCCATGGTCCTGGGTTGTGCTACTGTTTTCTGTGGTAATATTTGTTGGGCTGGTCACAGTAGTGTTTAAATCTAAAATTCAAGAAAAACAACCGAATAAGACCTCGTGTAAACTGATCAAATACTATTAACTTCTACCAGTAGCTCCAATTGACAGCATATAGCTTTCTCTGAATAGATTAGCAAGTTAATAATCGGCATTATTACTGAACTCAAAGCCAACAAAATTAGATCCTTGACCCCCTGTGCATACACAAGCGCTTGGGTCGAACCCGTTTCCACTGCAATAACGTCCCCGGCGTCTCTCCTCTTCCCTTCCCATGAAGCTACTACAGGGAAGAAGAGAGACCCTGGAAACGAGGTTGTTTCTACGAAAGAATCAATCAGCGTGGACTCGGTGTTAATGCTTCCGCTTGATTTGCGTCGTGTAATCAAACTAATAGAATACGCGTAACGATTTTTTTAGCAAAAAAAATATATATATATACCAAACTTAAGAAATATAGATGAACGTAGCACATTCCCGTCACCAAAGTAGCGATCCTTTTTGCCAGCGCCACGGATCACGGACTCCCGCCGGTTCCAATTAAAAGTCGTTCTGCGCAGACTCGGAGTTTATTCCGCTCACATCTGATTGGCCGACAATCGAAAATGTGCACTATGTGCATACTCAACGAATCGGAATCGGCCACAATCCGTTTTCCGTAGCGTAGACTGGGGACGAGAATGGACATAGCCATTTAAAGCGCTCATAACCCAGTCCTCTAGCCCATACGCGTAAGATCTACTGACCAACACGTATAATAATCAAGCGTGTATTGCAGACATGTCACTGACACTGACCTGATGACAAGACATTCTTAATCTTTACTGTATAGAATTGAGGCATTTGTTTGGCTCCATATTTCATCGTGTTGGGCTCAATTCGTCGTTGGAATTCCAATCCACCGTCATCTTTCCCAACACTCCTCAAAGTTAATGACGGTCCATTGGGCTTAAATCTTTTCCGGTAATCTGGGGAGGAATTTTCTAAAAACTGGCACGATTTGGAAGAATTGCAGTAGAGAAACGATTCCTTCTTTCCATCGGCTTGGATAGTGGACCACCAAATATCTTCTATTAATTCTTTGGAAGGCGACGTTTTTCCGAATTCTTGCGGGCAAAGGTTAAGGTCTTGACCAGCGCGCCCTGTCAGACCTAAAGAAATATAAAGATTAATTAGATTTCATGTTCACTGCACAAAAAGCACCTCTGATATGCCTAAGCGTGCCCTGCAATGGCTACCATTGAGCGACTGAGATCAAAGTTAAAGTCCTTTTGGACAGGCGCGTGCCGGCAAACAAGGTCAACCAAAACTGTTGTCAGATGTTGGATTGACTGCTTGTGTCAAAGTGTAAAATAAATCTTTTTGGAATGGAATTAACTACACTAAAAAAATGAACCCTATCCATGTAAACAGTTAAATGAATTAATATACATCTAAGAATTACTGTTTATTGTGCCTATATAAAGATCTAAAATGACTACTGCATTGGAATTATCGTAGTTTCATTTTAGCGGAGTATTGAGCCGAAAGATATGGGAGAATATGACATGTGTTGTTTTAGAATTGGTACCTCTTAGGGGTAAAAGTGAATTAGCCACACAAACAAAACGAGCTTCTGATACCCGGGAAGGGGGGGGGGGGGGGGGGTGGGGGTACTCCCCGAAACTGGGTGGGGATGTGCGGCACGCTTCTTAAAACCCTTAACCTATTTCAGGCCAAAATATGCGATATTCCCTACCCTATCTCAGACCAGGAAGTGCTTCCGTTCACGTAAACATTTCAGAAGCGCTTCTAATTCGCCATGTTAATCAAACCGCATTTCTCAAAGGATGAAAAAAGTAGCTTCCTCTAAAAACCATACCCAAATCCAGACCAGAGTGCGCAAACCATACCCTATTTCAGACCAAAATGGTCAAAATCTATACCCGATTTCAGACCAAAACGACTTGAAAACCATACCCTTTAGGGCCGCACATACCTATATAGCTTATATAAGGCAGTAACCCCCACTCCCCCGGGTTCTGCTACCTTTAAGTGCGTTTTCAAAATTTTTCAACGACCCCCCCCCCCCCTCAGTTTTATATGAAAGTCTCCCCCCACCCCTCAACAAGGGGCTTTATTAATAACCCATGGCGCAAGACATAAAACAGACAATCCATCAATTTGTACTTACAATAAGCAGAAGATGAGACACTGACTTGATAAGCAAGAGGACGCTTGAAGTCTTTGAGTTCCACTTTGCAGGTGTAACTCAACCTCGTATGCATGTTCAAGTGCTTCAAGTACAGCTTCCCCCAAACAGGCTTTCGTACACTGATCTGTTTCGCAAATCTCTTCAAATGATACCTCTTGCAGTTCACTGGGTTTTCTCCGCAGTAGAGAACATACTCGTGTTTTGTATTTGGGCTGTCTGGGTCAGACACAGACCATAACAGACTCTGGTACTCTTTACGTTGAATGGCCAAATCAAGCGGTGGACAGATCAATTCCTTTTCTTCCATAGCGCATATTTCCATGGAACTGTCAGCTCCAGTACCTGACGTGAAAAAGACAAAACGTACCGCAAGATTAATTAATTTGGTGACATATATGCCATTTGTTATTTTTCCTTCCTTCCTTCCTTCTTTCCTTTCTTTTTTTCTTTCCTTCCTTCTTTCTTTCCTTCTTTGTTTCTTTGTTTCTTTAACCCATCCATCAATCTATCCTTCTTTTCATTCATTAATCATTTATTCATTCGTCCGTCATTTATTCAGGTTATGCCTAGAAGTTTTCTGTCGACGTTTAGTTGTATTTTTGGACGAAAACAAAATAATCCATTCGGCGTTTGACCAAAAAGATTAAAAGGCCAAATTAGTTAGTTAGTTGTCTTTTACTTTTAGCCTGATATTTGAGCTTGTTAAGCGCTCCGCTAAGAGAAACATTCCCTCGTAAAATCGAAACAGAAAGGTCAGAATAAAACATACTTTGTTTCCGTACATTCCTATCCTTCATTTGATAAAATTCTTCACGTGTAAAAACAACTGGCAGACAGGACGTTAGTTTTGGACGGAACCTTGCAACCCTTCTTAGATTCCCTGCTGAACAAGTTTTCCTGTTGTTGTTTTTACCGTTTCCTAGTCATGGGTATTGCTCTTGATCGAAAGAAAGGCAGTATCGCCGCTTCAGTTACCTTCCTCCCTCCCCTCCTCTCAAAGAAAAGATAAAGAAAAGAAAAAAACTCTTCTCATGACAAATTTCTGCACGTATTGAAAAGTTCTCGTGCCTGTTGAAAGCTGTTTCAGATATTTTGTAACCTCACACTGAAAGCCATGTGCACTGAACTTTCTTTCTGCAACTCATAACAAAACTCACAGCACTACCGACAGGAAGGTTCTTCCCGTTTATAGCTTTCATTTCAGTATTCACATACCAAGCCATGATGACTTTTATGACAATTATTATACCAAACAAAAGGCAAATTACTGTCATTACTGTGTGCAAGAAAAATGTTTTGATATCATAATCCCAATCGCTGTTACTATTTTATAACTGAGAAAATTATTTACTTTAACATTGAACACAAACATAGAGCGATTTTCGTATGACCTTGAAAAACGATTTCCCTGAGGTTTAATTTTATTAAACTGCTAGTATTTTTCGTTGGTTGCCTTGGTAGCGCTCTGTTTGCTGGGAAGAGAGAGATGGCATTACACATTTTGGCATGTTTTGGCCACACAGGTGGCCGTTTATTGTAAGCAATAATTATGACAAAATGACAGAACAATAACTCTAAATGAAACTGTTCCCAGCAAAAGTGAGGGGATACCCACGTAATGTAAATTAGAAGGGAAACTGGGAGGGTGGGAAATCAAGAAAATCCTTTGAATGATGGACGTAGCACAGTAGTCAGTTGGATGTTCTAGGCCAAAGAGGACCAAATGAACCATCCGCGCCTTAATAGCGGAGCACTTGCCGGGCCGAAGGCTCGGCTGCGCAGCACCATACTCATATAACCTATGTCCGTCATTTTTCATGGTCATGGCTAGCGGAATGTTTCGCGGGCGCGCCGCCGTGACATGTGTCAGTCAGCAGTCAAGTCGGTCGCTAAAGGCAAACTCTCGGGCGCGTCGTATGACGTCGCAAAACATGCGCGTATGCCGCCACACGCGCGGCTACACAGTCGTCAGCTCTGTAAACACTTTTTAAAGTTTTAAAAAAGTTGGATCTTTCGCAGTGTTTGACGGAGCATTTTTTCGCATTTTTTCGCGGTTTGCTACTCAAGATAGGGATACTAATTAAGAGATACTCAGAAGCCTCTTTAGTGGTAAAAGAAGAGCTTTCAGGGATAAAATCTTGCTTCAAGGAACCCTCACACGTTTTTATCAATGCAGGAGCAATGCGGGGAGATGCCTTGTTTTTATTACGGATTTCAGAACCGAAGAAGCGGAGTTTTAATGAATTTCCAAGCAGTCCAGTGACTTAAAGGTAAAATAAATCGCATTTTTCGATGGGAATTTATGTTGATATCAATTTTTGATTGACTTTTCCTTTGTGTTTTGGAGACATGTTTATGAAACGTGCTCAAATTAAGTCATCTTGTTTATCTTGAATTTCATCGAGGACAGCTCTGCCTTGATGCGCTGTAAATCGTACGTGTTTTACTTTTAAACATTAACTAATGAAGATTTGAATGAAATTTTTCGAAAGAAGATTGTGTTGTCCAATTTTACGTGGTTGTTCATTCATTACATAGATTGAAAAGCGATTTTATGTAAACAAAACAAGACTTAGATTTTCCGTCTTCACTCGCGTCTCCTTTAATATGCAAATATGTTTGTGCATTTTTTCAATTTTGATTTCCAAATCAGTTTCTCGGGCAATTTTTGGCAAACAAAAACTGTATTTTATTCAGAAAGTAGTCGTACCTGTAATTCTAGACGGAGAAAAGTTGTTTTGTGAACTTTTCTAAGGTCTAAATGTACTGTGCAGACGGTCAGATAATACTATTTTCTGAGAATTGCTAAAATTGAAAAAAAGCCCGGTCGTTAATCTTAATTCTTGTGCTTCCGACCTTTCACCTTAGTTAAGTTTCACCTTAGTTAAGCTTGTTCAAAGTGCTTCGCTGTTAGGCTCTGCCTATCTATATATTATAGTGTGGCTAGTAAGGGTATCTCCTTACGATCACCTGACCGGAAGCCGCAGAACGGATTCACTGCTACAGTGCATAAAATCATTGGCCGTTTTCACACTAGAGACGGACAAATCGTCTGGACGGACAAGTCGTCTTAGTGTGAAAACGGGACGAACAAAATTTTGGACGTAAACGTCGTCTGATTTTGTCCGTCTATTAAGATGATTTTTCGAGGACGATTTGTTTGTCTAGACGGATAAGTCGTCCAAAGTTCGACCTAAATTCACACCAGACGAACAAATGGCTGTATCTCGGTCCCTGTACTCGCTAAGGGGAATGGAACTAGTAAAGGGAGTGATGGTTTATGGGAAAATCAAAATGGCGGATAGAAAGACAAGGTAACCAAGCCTGTTAGTGCCAGGCCCCTTGCTTTCAAATTCGTCTGTTTGTTCGTTCAGATATGAATTTACGATGAACAACACAAGGTGAGTTGTCCGTCTAGAATTCACATTACATGAACAAATCGTCCGACGACTTGTCCATCCAGACGATTTGTCCGTCTTCTAGTGTGAAATGGGCCATTTATTTGTTAAATAAACATCCTTTATGAGTAGATAGTAGACAAGGATTCTGGCACATTTTCGAATACGTAGCAACGTCACACAATTCAAAATTTATTTTATTTTATGTTAAAATTCAACAAAAAAAATAACATGATTGTCGTTCCCCAATTTGTGATCGTTTGCACACGTAATAACTTTTCAATCAAATTCCTCCCCATTTTGAACGCAATTTGGTAATTGTGTGCAATTGTTCAAATCATTAATTTCCCTGACTTTTGTTAAATTTAACATAAATCATTGGATTGACTTTTTTTGTTGCAACATGTGTAAACGAACAGAGAATCAATCATCTCATCCAATTTTGATTATTCGCTAAAATTGAACATAAACTGACGCCAATTTCTGTTTTGTGTTAACTTGCTACGTATTTGAAAGTGTGCCAGAATCCTTGTCTACTATCTACTAAATTTTTTCCCCCCATTTTAACAGAAAAAAATCTAATGGGTGAGAAAATTTCACTCTGGACGACTTCAGCAAATTTCATTCCAGGAAAATTCTGTCGCCGGCGATGGCAAAAAAAAATTCCACTCTGGGAAAATCTGGAGTGGAATTTTTTCCCAAAGGGGGAAAAATTTTGGGAAAAGAAAATGTCTGATTCCGAAGAAGAAGAAATCGATTTCATTCCTGAAATTATTCAAGAAACCCGCACAACATGGCAATCTCACAAAAATCCCAGACTTGAACATTTCAAAAATATCATCCGCAAAAATCAGGGCAAAAATCAAATTCCACTCAAAGATCTCGAATTTTATCAAGAACAAATTCTTTCCCAAATTCCCCGTGGCGAAATCACAAGAAAAAAAGTCAGGGATTTCGTCAAAGCTTCCAAATGGAAAAAAGTCAATGGCAACGATCACTCAATTTTTAATCACATAACAGACCACGACGGCAATGACTATGAACACCTGGAAAAGTTCCTCATCGACGATTTTAAATATTTCTCACTGGCATATGATGACCTTCATCTCAGCAGAAAAAAGTTTCTTAATTGCCACCAAGTTCTTTTCGCCCTGTTGAAGAAGAACGGTTTCAATCCAAATGAAGATGATTTCAAACTGCTCAAACTCTCATCAAGACGGGAGGAACAAGAAGAAATAATCCAAGCCATCTTCAAAAAATTAAATTGGAAATAAAATGGATCTTGAGAAAGTATTTTCCAATGAAGCCGAGCGAAGCGAAGCGAGTGAAGATAGCGACCATGAAGATTGTTCCACATGCTCAGAGGAAGAAACAAGAAGCGACGATGAAAGCGCTTCGCCTTCAGACGAGGATTTCATTGTCTCTGATTCGGAGATGGCGGAAGAAAGCGAAGCTGAGCGAATCGAAGACACAGTTGAACTCCTCTTTGAGTCATTTGTGGGTCTCCACGAGGAACATAAAATTCTCAAAAATGAACTCCAAAAGCAAAGTTGCCTTCTCGGGGAAATCCACCGGGAATTGAAAGAAAGCAAAGCGAAGCGAAGTGAAGCGAAGCGGTGTTTTGAAATAACAGACTTTGTGAATATTAATGTAAAACATTCATATTCTGACACGCCAACGCAATTGCCCAGCTGCCCGGTTATTGACATATGGCGGCCAATCAAAATCGGTATTGTGGCTAACGCGTTAGCCAGTTTTTCGGGGAATCAATTTTGTGGCTAACACGTTAGCCAGTTTTTCGGGGAATCAATTTTGTGGCTAACGCGTTAGCCAGTTTTTCGGGGAATCAATTTTGTGGCTAACGCGTTAGCCAGTTTTTCGGGGAATCAATTTTGTGGCTAACGTGTTAGCCAATTTTTCGGGGGAGAAATGAAAATTTTGTCTAACGCGTTAGACAGTTTTTCAGGGGGAGAAAATTGGAATTTTGTCTAACGCGTTAGACAGTTTTTCAGGGGAGAAATTCAATGAATTTCCCCCAGATTTTAGCGGAATATTTTCCAGAATTTTTCAGCGGAATATTTTTTCAGTCAAGAAAAAATATTTTCCAGAATTTTTCAGCGGAATTTTAAATGATTGACTTTTTTAGCCAAGCTTTTCCACATCGCTCAATGGAACCCAAGAATTAAATTTATCGGGGTAACTTTTCCATTTTACAAGCGCGAGTTTTCGCTTATTATCACGGCGAATAACCTTTTCAATTCGAAACACATCTTGCGTTGTTCTTTGAAGTTCCGCCTCGTAAAATGATCCGGTGATTGATTCTCCCAACAGATCGACTAATTTATACGTTACAGGGTTTGTGTTTAATATTTCGTCAATCACAAATATCTCTTCCGACCAGTTCGGGGTGAAACCTTTGTCAAATATCTTTCGTTTATATTTTGATATTCGGACTCTGTCGCCAACCTTGAATTTTGCCGGGTTGCGTTTAGCATAAATCATGTCGCCGTATAAATTAGCGAAAACCTTTTTCTCATTTTCCTGTTTGCTCGCCTCTGCGGGACTCATCCGAATGCTCGAATGAAAACGGTGGTTATATTGCTCCACTAATTTGCCAAGTTTGTCCCAGTATATTGTATTGTTGTTAGCAGAAAACATTTTAAAGAGTTTCTCCTTGAAAGACCTGTTCCAGCGCTCAACAACAGATGATTTCTCTTCATTTTCTGTTGTATACAATTTTACCCCATTCTTATCAAGCAGATTTTTCATTATTGCATTGAAAAATTCAGACCCTTTGTCACTCCAAAGCATTTTCGGTTTTCGCTTCGTTTTAAATATGTCTTTAAAAGCATCAGCCACTGTTTGCCCTCTCTTGTCTTTCAGGGGACGAATCCAACCGAACTTTGAGAAAACATCGATCACCATCAGGAGATATCTGATCCCTTTATTCCACCTCGAAAATTTCCCCATCTCGACCAGATCAGCCGCCCAGATGTTGTCAATCCCATATGCCATGACTCGTCGTTTTGGAAAGCGCCGCCTGATTGGCTGGTGAAGTTCGTTTGCCAGATTTTGAGTCCACCGGCCTTCACTCAAAATCTTTTCCCGTTTTTTGGGGCACCAAGCCCAAGTTTCTGTTTTGCATCAATCACGTTTCGCGCCAAAGCATGCCCCCACTGTCTTTCTTTCTAGGGAATCGCATCCAAAGCGGCAACCATTTTCCTGTCTGCTTCGTTCTTGCATTTGCGTGGATCCGCTTTCTTTGCGCAGACTGAATAATCCACGTCATGCTGCATAGCAACTGCGTCTGTTTTTCCCGTGGGCTGCTGCATAATTTCGAGAATCTTTCCCTTTTCATCGAATCTGACTTGCTTCTCCAATGGGTTCCAGGGGCCTGTATAATTATGCCCTGGGAGGGTGAAACCTTTCTTTGGTCTTGGCAGCTTCCCAATCAGGGAATGAACATCCAACCCGCTGCCATCCAAATCTGCTCGATCTGTCTTATATTTTCTGTTTGGTCTAATCGCCGTGGACAGCTCATTCAGCATATCGGAAGAGGTTTTGGCAAGAAATGGTTTCATCTTGTCCAACGCAAAATCCAATGCTTTTTTCTGAGCTTTTTTGTTTCGCAATAATTCACTGGCTCCATAACGACCCATTTCAACTGATTTTTTCCCTAACCAAGGCAGCGCATGCGCGACACCGGTCAGTGCAAGTTCACCAAAGCCCTCACCTTGTGAGGGCAGATTCAGTTTCCCGAACTTTTCACAAATCTTGTTTTTTTGATTCCGCAGGAAGCGCAATGGCAAAACCACATTTTTCTTCCATTTTTTGCGGTCTGGAATCCAGTTGGTTTCACACATTCAGTTTGTTTTTTTTCCTTCACGCAATATGATTTCATTTTCAATCGAAATATTCTTTTATGAATTTTTCATTTTGCGTCGTATCAGTCAGACTGAGAGGTTTGAGAATATCATAGAAATCTTTCCCCTGCGACCATTGATGGAGGAAAAACAAGCAATAATACCCGCAAAGAACGCTGTTGATGTTTTGATACTGACTGCTGTTCCAAATCACTGGTTTGGAACTTTTGAATTCCTGGGGAAATCCCATTCCAAAAGAGTCGAAATACCACGTGAATTTCTGTCCAGGGGCGCAGCACACCCAGTGAGTTCCTGCATTTTCAAGCGAATCAAGATTGATGATGCAGGGGCTGTGTTCTCGGGGCCTCACTTCATCCCTGGCGAAAATCCCTTTGAAATTGGGAATTTTCAGAAAATCAATCCACTTCATGAGATCAACGTTGGTCAGGGGTTTGTTCACGAATTTCGGCTTCGGTTTCACAATATTGCCCCGAGAACTGGGATATTGTTGAATGGACTTTTCGTTCCCAGCAGAAGTTCCGCTCCTTTTTTGATTTTTTTCCCATCCCAATTTTTCGTTCCCAGGTTCCGACGAATGGGGGAGGTGGTGTCAAAGCTGAGTGAAGCGAAGGAGCCCCCAATCTTGGCGCTCCTTTTCCTTTTGGGCGTCCAACTCTTGGCGCTCCTTTTCCTTTTGGGCG
>JAJGOT010001376.1:0-21928 GCA_022457155.1 Cladopsammia gracilis | reverse complement strand
GGGTGGGTACAAAACGAAGACCGAAGACCTAAGACCCAAAAACGAAGACCCCGTCAAAATCGTTTTGAAATCACTTGAAAAAGGCTGCAACATGATTCTCGACCAAAGCAGAAACAAGAAGCAACAAAGTTTGCTGTTATTAACGAATTTGACCAGGGTCTTCGTTTTGTACAAAACCCCACCAAAAGTACAAAACGAAGACCACTTCAAAATCGTCTTGAAAACACTTGAAAAATGCGGTAACATGATTCTCGACCGAAGCAGAAAAAAGGAGCGACAACATTTGTGGTTATCAACGAATTCGACCAGGGTCTTCGTTTTGTACATAACCCTACCAAAAGTACAAAACGAAGACCCCCTTCAAAATCGTCTTGAAATCACTTGAAAAAGGCGGGAACATGATTCTCGACCGAAGCAGAAACAAGGAGCGACAAAATTTGTGGTTATCAACGAATTTGACCAGGGTCTTTGTTTTGTACATAACCCCACCAAAAGTACAAAACGAAGACCCCTTCAAAATCGTCTTAAAATCACTTGAAAAAGGCTGGAACATGATTCTTGACCGAAGCAAGAAGCTGAGGAACAACAAGATTTGCGGTTATTATATTTGGTGCTAGCTCTATTGGCATACATTGCGGTTTCTTTGGCTCACTTTTGTTGCAAGATAAATACTAATCGGCTAAAGTTTGTTATCGATTTGAAAATGCAAGGATCGTTAAATTTCTCAGGCCGTAATTTAGTGTCGAAAGTCTGTAGTGTCAAAACTTGTGAGAAAGTGTTTCCCATCACGGATATCAGGCAAGTCTCAAAAAGCCGTAGTCTACAATTCCACTGCAATGGAATAATGAATTCTTGCAATAATTTTTAGCTCCTTAGTTAGTTCTGTAGTTGAGTAGTGTGTCTCAGTGGAGCTAGAATAAACCTCCATTGTTTTTTAATAGCGTTTGATTTGGCATCCAACAGATAATCTGCAGCATGGTTGCTGTTTTTTAATCTCACGGATGCTAGTTTATTCTTCTCTCCATATGTTGATGTTTAAGGTAAAGCAAGACCGATTCTACTCGTGAATCTCGTCAGTTGCTAGAGGTATCTCTCATGGATATTGGTAACGTTCAAACGTTTTAGCCGTTTATATATATCGCTTTAATAGCGGATCGAAAATGCGCACCTATATTTCTATTGCCGGGTCCAGAGATTCTGGCTAATTAGGAAACTCTTGTGCAAATTTCGATCCGGCATACAGTTCTGTTTCTTTAGAAAGATTTTTAGTCAGCATTTGAACCATGTAGGATATTGTCCTTTCTGATAGGTGCATGGACTTAACGAGTAAATATAACTTTTCAACACCCCCAAAAATGGAGACCTGAATATGCGTACCGGAACTGAATGAATTCGCTCCTCTTTAGTACAATTGTTACAGTGTAATAACAAAGCATCGCTAAATGTTATTCCCTCATTAATAAGCCAGCGAATCATGTTTGGAGCTGATTTCAAGACGATTTTAAAAAGGGTGTTCGTTTTGTACTTTTTATAGTAGGGTTATGAACGAAGACCCTGGTTAGATTCGTTTATAACCGCAAATCTTGCTGTTCCTCATTTCTGCTTCGGTCAAGAATCATGTCCCAGCCTTTTTCAAATGATTTCAAGACGATTTTGAAGGGGTCTTCGTTTTGTACTTTTGGTAGGGTTTTGTACAAAACGAAGACCCTGGTCAAATTCGTTAATAACCGCAAATCTTGTTGTTCCATGTTTCTGCTTCGGTCGAGAATCATGCTCCCGCCTTTTTCAATCGATTTCAAGACGATTTTGAAGGGGTCTTCGTTTTGTACTTTTGGTGGGGTTTTGTACAAAACGAAGACCCTGGTCAAATTCGTTGATAACTGCAACTTTTGTTACTCCTTGTTTCTGCTTCAGTCAAGAATCATGTCCCAGCCTTTTTCAAGTGATTTCAAGACGATTTTGAAGGGGTCTTCGTTTTGTACTTTTGGTGGGGTTATGTACAAAACGAAGACCCTGGTCAAATTCGTTAATAACCGCAAATTTTGTCACTCCTTGTTTCTGCTTCGGTCGAGAATCATGTTCCCGCCTTTTTAAATGATTTCAAAACGATCTTGAGGGGGTCTTCGTTTTTGGGTCTTAGGTCTTCGGTCTTCGTTTTGAGCAGCGGTCTGTTATCCGGCGATTGTGCGCACGTAATCCATCATGGCGGACGAAAGGGAGCGAGCGCTGCATTTGCTCCTGCTTCTTTTCGAATAGTTATTCGATAATACTCACGAAAGGGAAATTATGGAAACTGATGTCAACGAGGCAGATGATTCTCAGTGGATTTTGCTGCTTGGAAATCGCAGGTTTCCCGTGAATCGGGTAAGAATCGTGGGTTTATTTTATATTTTGAACTGGTGGTTCCAAGTTATAGACCCGATGATTTTCGAAGTCATTTTCGTATGTAAAAGAGATGTGATTTCTGGACTAAAAAAATTGTGCTCATCGTTGGGTCATTGTTTTTGTCAACAGATCCAAGAAAGCGGTAGAGAAACGATTCCCGCGCCAATGCGTGCTCACAATCAGCGGTATGTACTTGGTGTATCCCTTATTATTTTGTATTTAAGGTGGCTCGATGGTGTTTTTTTCTGTGCCGACCACTCTTTTTCAATCACGTATTTGGATATCGTATTCAGTATTTACCTAAATACTCATGGCACACACTTACTAGGGAAAAATTGAAGTTTCCATTTCAGTTGAATTTTTTGCGATCGAAGCGTCCTTGGCAACGATACGTTGCTAGGCGTAGTTTTACTTGTGAGGCCGCCGTTGGCCTGTATGAGAAATTTTGGCAAATCGCTCTTGGGGACTGAAAGAGTACCACAATGCACACATTTTAGCCAAGTTTGGTTAACTTCTGTGAGAGGATTTTTGAATGGCGCGAGTTTACTTATTTTAGGGTTAAATTTGGTAAAATATCAAAGTTTGTTGTATTTCACCCCAAACTGAGAGATCGAGGACCTAATGCCGATTTCAACTTTACTCATTCATAAGAACAACTATTGTACCTTATTTGTTTGGCTCTTTTGGCGGATTGACGGTTTTCGATTTTTCCCTGTGCCGAGTTATAATAATCGAAATTTACGATGTTTTTGCAACAAACGAGCAGAGAATCTTCTGTCCTCGCTTATTTTAAAAATCTGAGATAGAATTTCCCAAGAATAAGCGAACTATAAATTTGGACCATCTTTTACTTAGTCTCCAAATTTCATGTTGGTTGAAATGCTGTGAGACTTGTACGCTGAACGTCGAGTTGGTAACATGCGCGCTAGTATTTTCAGAGATTTCTTGTTCTCCGAGATGTTTACAATTCATGATCTATTCTGCATATTTCATTGTTCTGAAATGACACCTGCACGCGAATTCCAGTCTAGCACGGGCGGAACCAAAACGCTTGATTAACTTCCGAAGACCTGCCGATTATGGTAATAAAATCTTCTGTTAGACACGCTTATTGTAGCGTTTTTCACGTCTTTTAATAAGGGAAATAATTGCTGCCTTGACAGTGAGTAAAAATTTCTGTTTTCTGTTAGCGGCATGCTCTTGCTATTTTTAGGTCAATTACGTGTTTAACGTTGATGTTCAACAGCTCACCTGTTATCTCATGAACATATTGCCAGGACTGATGAATTACCATAATCGGCAGGTCTTCGGAAGTTAATCAAGCGTTTTGGTTCCGCCCGTGCTAGACTGGAATTCGCGTGCAGGTGTCATTTCAGAACAATGAAATATGCATAATAGATCATGAAATGTAAACATCTCGGAGAACAAGAAATCTCTGAAAATACTAGCGCGCATGTTACCAACTCGACGTTCAGCGTACAAGTCTCACAGCATTTCAACCAACACGAAATTTGGAGACTAAGTAAAAGAAGGTCCAAATTTATAGTTCGCTTATTCTTGGGAAATTCTATCTCAGATTTTTAAAATAAGCGAGGACAGAAGATTCTCTGCTCGTTTGTTGCAAAAACATCGTAAATTTCGATTATTATAACTCGGCACAGGGAAAAATCGAAAACCGTCAATCCGCCAAAAGAGCCAAACAAATAAGGTACAATAGTTGTTCTTATGAATGAGTAAAGTTGAAATCGGCATTAGGTCCTCGATCTCTCAGTTTGGGGTGAAATACAACAAACTTTGATATTTTACCAAATTTAACCCTAAAATAAGTAAACTCGCGCCATTCAAAAATCCTCTCACAGAAGTTAACCAAACTTGGCTAAAATGTGTGCATTGTGGTACTCTTTCAGTCCCCAAGAGCGATTTACCAAAATTTCTCATACAGGCCAACGGCGGCCTCACAAGTAAAACTACGCCTAGCAACGTATCGTTGCCAAGGACGCTTCGATCGCAAAAAATACAACCGAAATGGAAACTTCCATCTTTCCCTAGTAAGTGTGTGCCATGAGTATTTAGACAAATAATGACTAAGATATCCAAATACAAGATTGAAAAAAAGTGGTCGGCACAGAAAAAAACACCATCGAGCCACCTTAAACACTTAGTTTTTATTTCAGTAGAAAAAGAAGATAAAAACAGCAGAATAGGGAATCGAACCCGGGCCGTATGATCCACTCCATGCACACTATCCACTGTACCACCGAGGATTAGCTGCCGGAAATTGTAATTTTTAAGGGATATAAGATAATATGCTGCCAACCCAGACCATATATAAGAACTAACCCTTTCGATACACTGGAAATACTGGAATCAGTGCTTAAACCTTAATACTAAAATCAGTGCTTCAACCCTAGATTCTGTAATCTGACCCTAAATTACACTGCAATATATCTAAATACATTACAATAAGGGATGCATGAAGAACCGGGGGGGGGGGGGATAGAAAAAAGGCCTGGGACCGAGAAACGATGTTCTCACAACTTGCAAAGCGCTCTTCCTGGTCAGCGGCGTCTTTTTGAGCGGGGCCTGTGTTCAGATGTTTTCGAAAGTAAAAAGATATGGCGATCTCTGTTAAATCTGTGTGTTTGTTGGCCTTTTTGTTGGTGCTATTATCGCGAAGTGAAGTTGAGAAAACGTTCAGAGATGATGACTCGTTCCCTAATGGCTCGGAAGCTTCCCGTCGAGGCACAAATCACAACTTGCACAAATTACAGATACGAGTTGAACGCATAGCGAGTTTTCTCGATACGGTAATTCGTTTATTCACGGGAACCCAAATATGTCAAGTTGTTTTCGATGTACCGTAGGATACCCGAGTTTTGGAATTTGGACGATAATCAGTTTTATTTATTCGCCTCAGGACCTCTATCTGTTGCCGATAAAATGCAGGTTCAGTGGCTCTAAAACATTACAGCAAACACCGCCTCTTCAACCGACTGCTTTTGCAAACTTTCCTGTATATCAGCGCGATGTTTTGAGTTGGGGAGATCCTTCGACCCACAAAAAGTGCTACTTTCCATTGTTGAATTTGTCCTGTATTTATGTATCCTGTTAAAAAATAAAGGGCACAAATTAACAGCTTTTAAGCTTATAAAAGAAAAGTTTTGTTTTTATTACCTGTCCTCAAAAGAGGTTTATTTTTCAGATATATGTCAAAAAATAATTCATTACTTTTACAATGTATTTTATTTAAAAAAAAACAACTCCTTGTGCATCAATAATTTCTGTATAGGTCTGTGAGCTATCTGTGGTATATTAAAAGTCCCTCATCTGAAAAACAATAAACAAAAATAAACATAGCTATTAAATATTATCAGTTATTTATATAGCACCATTTCCATCATACCCCTTTCCTATTATACTCCTATTACTAATACACCCCATTTCTATCATACGTGTAACACCATTTCTATCATACTTCCATTCTTTTTAATGTCTTAATATCTTTTTGATAAAATTACAGTTATGGAAATGTACTATTGCATTTAGTATACCCTGAATATATCACACAAACACTCTCCATTTGCATCAAATTCACCTACCAGTTTTCACTTTTAATATCCAGACAGTCATCCCCAAATTTTCACCGTATCACACAAAACCTCCCCATTTCCATCAAATTTCCATTCCCAGACAGTCATCCCAAAGTTTTCACAGGCTTTCTGATGAGCACTCCACTTCACGTTTGTATAGGAATCCCACCCCAGGAGTATCAATTTTTGTGAATGGCAGAGTGAGCATCAATGAACATCCTCAAAGAAAAAATGCATTTGAAGTGAAATTTTAAACTAAACACAACAAAACAAACAAGCAAAAAAAAACTCTTACTCAAGCGAGTGATGGGACTGCTAGGCAGCACAGTACAATTTTAAATGACTCGCAGTAAACACTGACGAAAGCAAGTTTTCACAAAATTGTGTTTTCGCGAAAGTTTTTACTTTTATAGGGTTCCAGAATAGAAATGTTGTAATGAAATGGAAAGACCTGAATTTCACTCCAATCAAGCTCATAAAAAGACTGTAATAAAAGCTGACTGAAAAAAACTACATAAAAGCTGGCTGAAAAAACTACATAGTCAAACGAGGTTTTAGTTGTGTACAAATGAATGACTATCCCCGAGTGAGTGTTTCTACTACAAATACCATAAATCGAACGCCCGATTGACATTTCTCACAACAAAAAAAATTAGTAGAATGTGAACAATTGCGAGTTTTACAGGGGGATAATTACTGTATGCTCATTACCCTGTTTTACCACAAAGCTAATTTATTAGCTTTTAGCTTACTAGCTATAGAGGCTTTTTTAATGCGAAGAAATATACAATTAACATAAAAAAATGTTGCCTTACCTTGATCTCGGAGAAACTACTGTGCATTAAAAGCGCCGTCCGTGAAGAAGTAAATTTTCCAAATTGAAGGGGTTCCGTAATGAAAAAAAAATCGTTGAATAAACTAAGCCACCGAAATCGCACACTCGCATCGGCCGCCATGTTTTTTGTTTTGTTTGCACTTCGGGATCGACAAACTCTGCTCGTGCGCAGAACACGAATCCGCCGACTGATACCTCCATGATTGCTTTGCAAGTTGTGAGAACATCGCTTGGATTTCATTTAAGAGAATGTATGGGAAGTTGCTTACCCCTCCCTGTGAAGAACCATTATGATCAGGGATACACCAAGTACCTAGGCAATCAGCGGATAGCAGACCGCTGCTTACGAGAACAAATGAACAGTTTTGCTGAGTTTTGCAAATCCGTTTTCAGATTTCCCAATCGAACGCCAAAGTAGCAAATCCATGAAATCCGGATTTCGATTTCTTTTTGAAATCCATCTTGGAAAAGGATTTCGCTAATTGGAAATCCGTTTTTGGATTTCCTGTTTTATTGGGAAATCCGAAATCCAGATTTCAATTTCCCAATCGAACACACCCAAAGCTTATTGCTTGTTTACTTCTCTATAATTACAGTGAAACCCATAAAACCGTGAATGCCTAAAATTATTTCTGGAATGTATATATTATTGTTCTGCCACCAATCAAATTTGAGACATAACCACAACAAACCGCAAGAGTAATTAGCTGAAAGGTTTCGATCACGAAACAACGAGTCGGTGGCTTTTGCCGATTCACGATAAATTTCACTGCCGATTTACAAACACTCTGAAATTGTTAATTTTTTTTCTATTTCAGAGTTTATGCATAAGCAAAGAATAACTATAAACGATATTTTACTGAAAAGAGATAAATAATCAAACAGACATGGCTAGTCAGCCTGTCTGGGAACAGAATAACTGTGTTCAGTTTTCGATTTTTTAAAAAACGGCCTCTCTGGTGTTGTCAGTTATAATCATTTGTAGGTTTCAGCCTTTTCCCTGTTTGACCATAACAGTTTACTGAAAAAAGTTTGCAAAAGTTTCCCTTTACCTTACTCTGGTGCGGAGAACAGTGCATGCAAATTTTGAAAAATTACACTCACTTTTGATGGGTTTTGACAAAACGCTGACCCCCGGTCTGCTGACCCCCTACTGACCCTACAAATGACCCCCTATAAAATTAACACAGTAAAATCAGAAATGATATAAATTAACTTACCAGGATTTTCCAAGAAGTCCGTTCATCATAAAAAGATGAAAGAACCAGTCCTCACGCTTGCTTTTTGCCACAGCATTCCGTCTGTCTCTCCACTCTCTCCTGACTCAGTAACATATCGTTAAAATATTTATACTTGAATAACCCTAATGCAAACCCGCGATAAAAACAAAATGGTGGACAGGACGAGTTAACTTGTATGACAGACTGCTTGCCAGATGCACTTCTTGTTAAGCTCCCTCCTCCACCCCCTCCTCCACCCCCTCCCCTCCTTTCATCCCACCCCCTCCTCATTCCTCGGAAAAAAATGTATTGTCTTAGCAAGAAAAAGAAAAAAGGAAGAGAAATGGAAATGGAAAAATCTGGTTTCACTTATATCAATCCTGTGCAGCTTTTCCAGCTAGCTGTTTAACCCACAGCCAATCTCATTCTCAAAAGACGTTTCTGTTTCTGCTTAGCGACAATTTTGGCCGTTTGTATAAATTTTATCGTGTCATCCGGTAGGTTATGATATTTCATTTACAACTTCGCCAAAATGTTGATCGTGACAAGATTTCTAATTCGAAACTTGGCCTTTTATTGAAATCCTCTCTCCATCGCAGAGCCCTCTTTGTGCCACTAGGAGGCTGGGGAGAGGAGAAAAGAAAGCGCGTTACCTGCGTGCCTAATTTTTTTTACATTTCCTTTTACGAATACCGGTGGGAGTCACTGCAGAGGGAAGAGATAGCCTGTGGACGGGCTTCCAGTCGGACGGCGGGGTTCGCGCCGCCGGAAAATAGCGTCCCTCTGAGCCAAGAGCCTGTTCGCAGGCTAAGGGGAGAGATTGAAGTCCATAAAAATATATCACGTTGGTGTCGTGCAGTTGCCTAGCAACAGAGGAATCGCGACCGCTGACAATGTCGCAGGTTACTACTTCATGTAAACCTATAGGGCCATTGAAACAAATTCAAAGAAAACAAAGTGGAATGGCGAAAAGCCTCATACGCAAATCGAGACGCCACCAAAGTTTCGACCGGGGGTGCACCCTCCCCCAAGCTTCGCAAAGTTATGCGAGACACATATTTATTGTAAGTATTATTTCTGATATACCTTGTTAATTTTTATAGGGGGTCAGTAGTGGGTCAGCAGACCGGGGTCAGCGTTTTGTCGAAACCCACTTCTGAAGTAGGTCTCAGTTCGGTAGTTGTGTTACTTTGGACCGATGGAATCGAAAACATCAATTGGCAGCCAAAAACAAGCATGTTTTCAGGCAAAACCAAAGAAGTGATCAATGGAATGTTTATGCAAACACCAAAGGAAACGTATCTTTGTTAAAATATACTAAATGTGCAAATCGCTTCCACTAGAACTGGACATTTGTTCACTTGTGCCATCTATCCTTCGCTCATACAGAAGCTCTCTGAAATAGAAAAGAATAACAACTTCAGTATTTCCAAAGGGTAGAAAAAAAATTGAGAATCGTGGAAGAAAACCCTGCTCATTGTTTCATGTCCATAACGTAAATTGTTCGACTAACTGCTTGCGCGACGGAAGAGTTTTGCCGTGAACGAGCTTCATGACATTTGCATGCACTGTTCTCTGCACCAGAGTAAGGTAAAGGGAAACTTTTGCAAACTTTATTCAGTAAACTGTTTTGGTCAAACGGGGAAAAGGCTAAAACCTACTAATGATTATAACTGACAACACCAGAGAGGCCATTATTTTTTTAAAAAATCGAAAACTGAATATTATTATTCTGCTCCCAGACGTGCTGTCTAGCCGTGTCTGTTTGATTATTTATCTCTTTTCAGTAAAATATCCTTTATAGTTATTCTTTGCTCAGAGGCGGCTGAGCGTTTTTAAACGTGGGGGGCTTATCATTTACCAAGCCAAGAACATACCCCTACTCAAACTTTCCAAAATGTCCTTTTCGAAGTTAGTAGGCAGAAGCAAACCTCTTTGCAATCTTGACAGCGTCCAGTGTGTCCATAGTCGATTTGTAACAATACATTAGCAGGCAGTTGTTCAGACGATCCTGCTTCATGGAGTATCTTAGATAGTTCTTAAGTCGTCGGAGGGAGAAAATGTACGTTCTGAAGTCGCCGATGCCACAGGTAATGTCAAATTCAGCCTTAACAGTTTGTGGACCTCTTCTAGTAGCGTTTTGGTGACAGCATTTTTGTTGAAAGCTTCGCACACGGTTCTTATATTTGTAACCTGACGTACTGTTCAGATCAGTTGAGATACTGGATGAACTTGGGTGGGATAATCTTGAAACACGAAGGACAAGACAACTAGCCATAATAATGTATAAATTAAAAAATCGAAATGTACCTGATCATTTGGCTCAAATTTTTAATAGTACAAACTCTATGTATTCTTACAATCTAAGAAACTCAACATATAATTTATTTGTACCAAGACTGTATACTGAGGCTGGAAAAAATAGCTCCCACTATAGAGGGGCAGTTCTCTGGAATAGTCTATCAAATACTATTAAAGGGCAGACAAGCCTGAAATCGTTTTTATCATATTTGTAATTTAGTATAGTTTTAATGACCATTTTTATTTTTTATTGCATGATTTTTGCACGGCTCTCTGGAAGAGCATTTTTATGATGAGATTTCCGTGAATAAATAAAGATGATGATGATGATGACTGGGGTACAGCTGGGGTAGTGATATTTTAGGCACCAAAAATGTGGGGGGGGGGGGCAGCCCCCCCCCCCCCCCAAATTTTCATTTGGGGGCTCTGCCGCCTATGTTGCTTATGCATAAACTCTGAAATTGAAAAAAATATTAACAATTTCAGAGTGTTTGTAGATCGGCGGTGAAACTGAGAATTTATCGTGGATCGGCAAAAGCCACCGACTTGTTTTGCGATCGAAACCTTTCAGCTAATTACTCTCGCAGTTTGTTGCGGTTACGTCTCAAATCTGATTGGTCGCAGAACAATGAACATTCCAGAAATAATTTTAGGCATTCACGGTTTTATGGGTTTCACTGTAAAAGAAACGTGTGGGACCCCATGTTTTCCATAGATCCCGAGACCGTGGGACTCCGTGTTTTCCACAGACCCCGTGTTTTCAATAGACCCTGGGACCCCGGCCCTGTGTTTTCCACCAAACCCTCTCGCTACACGCCCGAGGTAAAGGACGAACAGATCGAACAATACTCTCGGATACTTTTCTTGTTCTTTATTTTTGTCCCTTATTTTATAGAGTTTATTATAGGGTTATTTAATTTTTCTTTTTTGTGTCTTCCTTGTATTGTATTTTAAATTGTATCTAAAAGTGTATAGTATTGTATTGCAAATTGTCATAGTGCCATATTTTTTGAAATTTCCTTTAAGAAGATTAACATCATACCAAGCAGTGGCCTCAGTTGCACATGCAGTCTTGTAAATTCCTTTGAATCACACTGACTTTTTTTTGTGTGTCGTAGTAGAATTGATGATCATCCACGTACATACATTTGATTTAATTGCAAACATGAGATTGATGATCATTCTGAAACAGGTTCCTTAGTAGGGGCCCAAAAGGCTGAGCCCTGAGGGCAGCCTCTGGTTACTTGTTTCCAGCAACTGGTACTATTTCCAAGTTTGACTCTTCCAAAGCAGTTTGTAAAATATGATCTAATGAGGTCAAGGCTGTGATCACCAATACTATATGCTTTCAGTTTTGCTTGCATAAGTGGGTAATACATACTGTCAAATGCTTTACTCATATCTGTAGAAAGCAGTCCAACTAGTTCACCTTTGTCAAGTGCAGCTCTCCAATTTTCTATGAGCATAGTTAGTGCTGTTTCGCAACTATGCCTCTTTCTGTAAGCAGTTTGAAAGTCATTTAATCGATTATCAAAACTATCAGTTACTTGTTTTGCCAGCAATTGCTCAAACACTTTGTTTACTGTTGTTTGTACAGTGACTGATCTGTAATTCACTTTCTCCCTAATATCACCCTTTTTAAAAAAGGTATCTATTCTCCCCTCTTCCATTCCGAAGGCCAGGATCCTTGGTCTCTCAGTGCTTTCCACACTTCGGCATGAACAGTTTTTTGTGACTCTTCAATTCTTATATGGTTATCCTGCATGTTAATTTTTAATGTTGTTGTTATTCTCTGCAGGCAATTAATTCATGCACAATGGGAATCAGGAATCGTGTACAATTCTAGCATGAAAGACTTAAAAGAGGTGAGTTTATGAGTAACTCAGTTTTCAAGTAAATAGTAAATGAATTGTATCCATTATACCCACAAAACAATAAGTCGTCAGGTACAATTGTATTAGATGTAATTTTGGAACAGAGCTACATTGTAGCGGAGCACTGCGGGCCTTCGGCCCGCGCGAAGCCCCATAGTCATAGAACCCATGCCCGTCGTTTTTCATGGTCATGACCAGCGGAATGTTTCGCGGGCGGCGTCTGTTACATGTGTGTCAGACTGTGTGCCCGTGTGTCCGAGCGTCGCTCAAGGCTACTAGCTCGCGAGCGCGTATGACGTCGCAAAACATGCGCGAATGACGCCACACAACATCCGGGAATGCCGAATGTCACGTCAGCTGCATGCGTACGACGTCATCAACATCCGGGATCTTTGAGGCTTTGTTTTTCGCGCGGCTACACAGCCGTCAGCTCGGTAAACACTTTAGTTGGATTCAGAGTTGGATTGTTGTGTTTAGCGGAGAATTAAAGTCGTTATTTCCCTGCAGTTTTTCGCGGTTTGCTACTCAAGACAGAGATACTAGTTAAGGGATACTCAGAAGCCGCTTTAGTGGAAAAAGAAGAGCTTTCAGGGATAAAATCTTGCTTCGAGGAACTTCATATTATCAATGCAGGAGCAATGCGGGGAGATGCCTTGTTTTATTACGGATTTCAGAACCTAAGAAGCGGAGTTTTAACGAATTTCCAAGCAGTCCAGTGCTTTAAAGGTAAAACAAATCACATTTTTCGATGGGAATTTATGTTGATATCAATTTTTGATTGACTTTTCCTTTGAGTTCTCTTAAGTTTTGGAGACATGTTTATGAATCGAAATGTGTTCAAATTAAGTCGTTTTCATCAAGGACAGCTCTGCCTTGATGCGCTAGAAATAATATGTGCTTTTCTAATGGAGATTGAATAAAATTTTTTGAAAGAAGATTGTGTTGTCCGTTTTTATGTCTTTGTTCATTCATTACATAGATTAAAAAGCGATTTTATGTAAAAAAAAACAAGACTTAGATTTTCTGTCTTCACTCACGTCGCCATATGCAAATAAGCTTATGTTTGTGTAGTTTTGCAATTTTAATTTCCAAATCAGTTTCTCGTGCAATTTTTGACAAACAAAAACTGTATTTTATTCGGAAAGTAGTCATACTAGTTATTCTGGAAAGAGAAAAGTTGTTTTTGTGAACTTTTCTACGGTCTAAATGTACTGTGCAGATGGTCAGGTAATACTGTTTTTGAGAAATGCTAAAATTGAAAATAGCCCGTTCTTCAATCTTAATTCTTGTGCTTCCAACCTTTCACCTTAGTTAAGTTTCACCTTAGTTAAGCTTGTTTAAAGTGCAAAGCTGATAGGCTGGGCCTATCTATATATATTAAACTGATTGTGATTTTCAACATGTATTTCTACATGTATCACTTGTGTTAGCCACCATCTTAGGGGATTACATTTCACACACTGGGACCATGTAGGGGGAGGGGCCGTGCTGGCATTTTTTGTGGCAATGGCGTACTCGTGTTTATTCATGGCGGCCATTTACCCTTCTTCTACTTCTACTTTTTTAACTGATAAAGTGGTAATGCCACATCACATACTCACTTACTCGTAGTCTGTGAAAAATTGTTTACTCTCGGTGAAACACAACCAATTTCTGATGCAAATGAGAAAGAATAGCAAACACAACAACGCTGGATTCCACAAGTGGCTGGAAATCCTTGTCCGAGAAAATTAACCACCAAAACTCTGCTGAACGGCAGAACGGTGACTTGAAATTCAGTGCGATCGCGATCTAGCAACGAAGAGACAACGAGAGCATAGATTACAAAGACTTCGAACAGCCTAGGCACACCGTTTGACTAGGTTCAAACGCCTTGACAAAATGCCGCCATTAGAATTCTGAACGAAACTGATCAGGAGAGGCGACACCGACTGGAAGTGTTGGACAAAATGATTTTGTTTGTAGACGCAACGAGACTCGGCAAGAATTTACACAATCAGCTAAATACTCGTGACGAATATCTTTCATACCTGATACGGTAGGGAAAAGCAAACACTCATGATTGCAGGAAAGGCTCAGAGAAGAAGAGCAATTAAGAAATGTAGCTCAAATCACTGGCTAAACTACTGAGAGGACAATCAAACACTGAAAAATAATTCTCTTACTACTCACTGTAATTTGATGTTTATTGATATTTTCACTAACGTCACTAAGGAACTTTTTAAATGATCAAAACTACAGATAAATTTTCAAAACTGCAGATCACACAGGTGGAAATTATTTCCCAAATATACAACATTTACATGATGTAGCATTGTTTGTGAATGAAACAGTGAGTTGTATACGTGTACAGTATCTTGAGTTTACAGCATTCTTCATAAAATAGTTCAATAAGAAATAACATTTGAATGGTTTAGTAAGGAGAATTTCTGTTTACAATTTGGTTAACCCGCTGCCTCGCTTAAATGGAAGGTGGGTGCCTGGGATATCCAAGGGCTTCCACTGTGGCCAGCCAGCCCCTAGATAGAATACCGCTCCCATGGCTGGCAAATCCCCGCAACCCAGCCATGAGCCCCCATTCCAGGCACCCGTCACACTGACAGAATCAGTGGAAGGAAAGAAAAGAGGGAGGGGGGGTGGGGGAACGCAGAAAAACCGTCGTTAAAAAACCAGCAGCGCGAGCTGCTAAAAAACAACCGCTATAAAACACTAACTGCCCAAGAAAAAGAAAAACAACGAGCAGCGCGAGCTGCTCACACGCCACTAACCAGAACACTAAAACACACTGAAACGAAGCTGGATCCAACCATGTGAGCCTGCACTTGAACACGTGACCGCTGACCAGGAGGACCGCCCACTAAGCTCGTGGCGGTTAACTTTGTTAAAATATCATTTTAACTAAATTTAACCCGCTGCCTCGCTTAAATGGAAGGTGGGTGCCTGGGATATCCAAGGGCTTCCACTGTGGCCAGCCAGCCCCTAGATAGAATACCGCTCCCATGGCTGGCAAATCCCCGCAACCCAGCCATGAGCCCCCATTCCATGCCGAAGGGACTCTCCGACCCGGCCACAGACATGGGTCGGAGAGAAGGAAGGGCTCATGGCTGGGGGAAGCCATGGCCCTGAACTCGCCAAAGTCCCGAGGCACCCAAGCCCGCAAAAGGAGATAAAATAAATAAATAAACGAATAAATAAATAAATAAATAAAAAGAAAGAAAATACCTTAAGACAGTTGGCTTGCCACACCTATGATAGTGTTGACTGGAGTACGAATGTACAGTTGGTAGGCGTCGCTTGACCATCGGCCAAGGGTTTTGATTAGATGATCCGGGATCCCCTGAGTGGCTGCGGAGGTGGCCGCACCAATACGGAAACTGTGACCCGAAAAACAACCAGGAACTCCGGCCGAGGAGAAAATGGACCTGATGGAAGAAGCCAGCCACTGGCGGCTTAGAGGAGTACCGTCTGTGAGTAGAAAAAGAGGGCCTGGAGCGGAGCCGCGAAGGTGCAAATACTGAACTAGAGCACGCACGGGGCAGAGGTCATGCCTACCAGTACCGATGTAGATGAAGCAGCCCTGGCGAAAAGGGTCTGTCTTTGAGCATTTTATGTGGATCCTGAAGCTCTTAGGATTGGACATAGAGTCAGCTTGAATGTCGTTGACTGTGAGATGAATGGCTGGATCAAATGGGGCATTGACCGTAAACTCACCCGCTCGAAGGAAACCAAAAAACCCGATACAACAAGCGGCCCATAGCATTGTGTGGTTGTGGGCGGAGAAATCTAGTGAGCGATGAATGATCCGCATCAGATCACTTGTAATGGGTTGACGCTTAGGCTGGTTTGCTCCTTGGTGGCGCTTGATGCCCCGCAGAACGCGTCGCAGCTGTAGGCAGCCAATAAGAGGGTCAGGCAGACCTTCGTCGATGTGGAGAGATCTAACAGCTGACAGGTAAACTTTAATTGAAGAGTGGTGGAGAGTATCAGCAAGATGAGCGCAGAAACGTATGAGTGTTTCCTCGCTGGCAGGAAGCGCTGACCCAGATGGATGGAGGCGATTATCCTGAATGCAGAAGGTTATGAAGCGACGCTGAGCTGACGAATAGCAATTCCGTGTCGACGGAGCAAGGCCATGAGTTAGGTAGAAAACGACACTTGTCTGACAGACAAGATCCAAGTCCAAGAGGAGCTGTTGAGGGATCTGGGTCTGATGGAGGGCTGCATGTGGGGCCAAGCGACGGAAGCGCTGAAACTGAAAACGAGAGAGCGCGTCAGCAATGGGGTTACACTTTCCCCTGACTGAGGAGGCTGTGAAGGAAAAGGAGTGACGTGCAGCTAGGAGACAAAGGTAACGAACCAAAACCATTATGTCGGGGGCCCTCGAGGTGCCTGACCGCAGGATTTCCACCACTGAGCTGTTGTCCGATCGGAAATCAACCCTCTTAGATCTCCATAGATGACCCCATACGTAGGCCGCAACCACAATAGGAAAAAAGTTCCTTATACTCGATTGACTGGGGGGCCTGTGAGGCTAGCCAGGAGCCTGAGAACCAGTGGTGTTGGAACAAAGCACCATAGCCCAGAGCACCTGAGGCATCTGAAGAAACTTCGAAGTCCGGCAGAGGGGCCCACTGGGGGTACTGAAGAAAACTGCAGCCATTCCAAGAACGAAAGAGCTCTCGCCACCAAGTGAGGTCGAGAAAGAACTCCCGGTTGAGGCGAACTGGATGATCATCACGACGGAAAGCGCACAATAGGTTAATCATTCGGCGTAAGAAGGAGCGACCTTGAGGAACCACCTTGCAGGCATGTTGGAGGTGACCGATTAGCGACTCGAGGTCCTTCCGTTTACAGGAACGCTTGTGAGACCACTGTTCTAACAGAGCCGTTGTTCTGTCAAACTTGTCTTTTGGAAGACGAGCCTGAAGGAGTAATGAGTCTAGTTCAATCCCCAGGACAGTCAGACACGTAGAGGGGCCTTCGAATTTTTCTGGGTGGAGGGGGATACCAAGCTGAGAAAAACAACGGATGGAGTTATCCAGATTGAGCTGACAAATAGGAGAGCCCGGTGGGCCAAGGGTGTGAAAGTCATCTAAATAGTGCATCAGGAAGGAGACGTCATAATTCTGTTTTGCAATCCATTCGACCAGGTCTGCAATACAAGTGAAAATGTAAGGAGCGGACCTGACGCCAAAAGGAAGGACCATGTCCACGTAATAGGCTCCTTGCCATTTCATGCCCAGTAGTGGACGGTCCTCTGGGTGGATTGGTACGATGCGGTAAGCACTCTGGACATCGAATTTAGCCATCAGTGTGCCGCGACCCAGCTGCATGATACCTGCAATGATGTGATCCACCTTCATGTACTGGAGGGAGTAATCCTCTCTGGCAATGCCATCGTTGACACAGTGACCAGTTGGGCTGGACAAGTCCAGGATGAGGCGCCATTTTCCTGGCTGATTGCGTTTGGGAATAGCCCCAAAACGACTGACATGAAGACTCTGGAAAGGGGGATGAAGAAAGGGGCCTGCCACCCTGCCCAATTGTACTTCGGTGTGGAGGTAATTATCGATGACCTGGGGGTTCGAGAGAGCTGAAGCCATGTTTCCTGATGCTGACTTAAGGGAAATCTTGTGGTTGAAGCCAAGGTGAAAACCGTGACGTAGACCCCGGATGACATAGGCAGCTTTTTCTGGGTGTGGATAATTGCGAAGTTCGTGCTGCAGTCTGTCCACCGCAATGGGGGAAAGCTGTGACACTGGTTTCAAGGGGCATGCTGCTGGGGGAGTGGAGGTAGTGTCCTCGGAAGACGACGAGACTGGTTGATGGGAAACCAGCTGTGACTGACCTGCGTGCTGATAAACTGGAGCTGGAGAAGAATGCAACTGTAATGGACGAACGTTAATCAAAGACGACGAATCAAAGCTATATACAGGATTGGCTGGGCTTGGGGAGACTGCGGTAGCATGTTGAGAAACTGGAACTCGAGGAGAATGCAACTGTGACGGACGAACATAACTCAACGAAGACGAACTAAAGCTATGAACCGGATTGGCCAGGCTGGGAGAGTCTGTGGTAACGTGTTGAGAAACTGGAAATCGAGAAGAACGCAACTGTAACGGACAAACATTGATCAACGGAGACAAAACCAGGCTATGTACAGGATTGGCTGTGCTTCGAGAGTCAGCGGTAGCGGCGGCCCCCCTTTTCCTGGGAAGGGGAGCGGGACCGAGCTCTGCGTGTAGGGCGGTGGGGGCAGTGGGTGCTTCGATGGTCTCCATTGCATGCTTCGCATGCATGACGAAACCGGCAACGCCCAAAGGGCCAACGACAACGTCCATCATTCCATGAGTGGCAGTATTGTGTGGCACTCAAGTTGCCTGAGGCAGCAGGTACCTTGGAAGACGATGAAGCTGGCCATGGTGCAGGGCCTGGTAAAGATGTTGAAGCGGAGGGAGATCTCGTATGGAAATTATATAGATCAGCATTCATGCGAGACCAATCCGTGGAACCTGAGGCTGCCGCTTCCTTCCTGTACGCTATGTCGTAATTGAGCCAGGACCTGTCGCGGAAACGCTTAGCTGTTTGGATGATCAACAGCTTGTACTTGTGGAGGTCAAGCCAGCGGGAAGGAAACGAGTGGCAGAGCACCAAGCAGAAAATTGAGAAAGCCTCTACCCAGGTAACAATGTCCGTTATTTCCACCACGCGCTTCTTCTTCTCGAATAATAACTTTCCCTCCAAGTACGCCTGGGGTTCCGTGTCCTGGGCCTTGATGTTGTCCGACAAAAGGTCAGCGAGTTCAATAAACTGTCCTCCTGTGATTTTTACCACCAACTTGTGGGGGATGGGAGAATACCCGGGGCCAACTGGAAAATCCATTCCGAGAGTGGGGGGCGTCGAGGAAAACGCTGTGGCCGGAGAGCCCCCGATCGATAATGGCCGGAACGAGGTGGATGTGGCGGGAGAAAGAGAAGACACCACGGCAGGGGGACCCAAGGTACTGTACGTCGAAATAAACGATGGAACTACAAGCGTACCTGACTGAGAAGACGATTGGCCGGGAATAGTGAAGGGCGGAGCCGATGACGCCGGAATAGAGTTTGACGATGGAACCAAACTGGAAGACATGGCCGTGTTTTCACCAACGTGCTCGCGAAGTGACGACAGCAAAGCAGGTAAAGAATCCGCCAAAGCCTTCGAAATCGCCAGAGAAAGGGCACTGCTGTCCGGCAAACCGAGCGAAGCCGAGGTTGTAGTGACGGTCGAGATGGAAGTCGAAGTTGTCGAGCTGTTGTGAGAGCTGGAAGTCGAAGCAGCTGGCGGAGAGAAGGTAGACATGCTGTTGTTCGTCGACCGCATCGCACGCTTCGAGGAGAAAGAATTCTTGAGACACGGAACGCAGAAAAACCGTCGTTAAAAAACCAGCAGCGCGAGCTGCTAAAAAACAACCGCTATAAAACACTAACTGCCCAAGAAAAAGAAAAACAACGAGCAGCGCGAGCTGCTCACACGCCACTAACCAGAACACTAAAACACACTGAAACGAAGCTGGATCCAACCATGTGAGCCTGCACTTGAACACGTGACCGCTGACCAGGAGGACCGCCCACTAAGCTCGTGGCGGTTAACTTTGTTAAAATATCATTTTAACTAAATATAAAAACATTTTGTTAGGAAAAAAAATTTCTGTTAGCAATCATGACCAGCTAATGTCAATGTGTAGCAACTGTATACATGTAGCTAAACACATGACACATCAACATTACTGCTTCACATTTATTATTGGAACGGTGATCAGTATCTTAAATCTCCTCACAATATCAGTGTACGAGCAAGTACAACAACAAGTAGCTTTATTTGCATGACTATAAATCCTTACAGTATTGCAAAAGCATTACAACATAAAAAAATAAAAGTACAATAGTATAACAAAGAAAGGGAAAGTACAATTAAGATACATCAGTCTGGATTGATAATTTGATTATTGCGGAAATCTAAGCATGAAAGAATGAATTTCAATTATTGAATATTTACAAAATAATTATGAGAGTTCATTAATTCATTGGTTACTTCTGAAGGAGATAACTGTTTTATATTTGGTAGGTGATACCCTATTTTCCTATGAAATCCGTCCTTAAGAATTGAGTATTTAGGACAATGAAAAAGGAAGTGAATTTCATCTTCAATTTCATTACCTCCACAAGTAGGGCACACTCTTGTGATTTGTTCATATCTACCAATTTCAATCATTTTTTACCAGAAGAGTAAAGATCTGCTGACATTAAAAAGATCTGTTTAACAATAGAGTTATTGTCCTTACTTTGAAGGTATAAGGTATAATTAATTATTTTCTGATTAATGGCTATAATAAGAGGAAACCTTCCAAGTTCAGCTCTACATGCCACATTTGATGTCTTACTGCTTACTTCTAGATAACGCTTGCAGAATTGTAAATGGATTTTTTCAATCTGTGAACTGTACCAAGACTTAAAAATCCGGTTTTGCCTACACACCCCAGACTTCGCTATTATATGTCAAAATTGGGGAGATCATTGTGTCAAAGATTTTACTTGCCAGGAATGGGGACAATTTACTGAAATTTGTATGTTTTCTTAGACTGAAAAGAGCGTGAAGGGCCTTCTCTTTTAACTGGTCAAGTGCCATTGAAAAGTGACCCGTTGAAGAGATTACAGACCCTAGATAAGTGTAGTTTTGGACGATTTCAATCATTTTGTTGCCTATGTGAAAACAAGACTCGGTACATTTCTTAGCATGTTCTGAAAGATCATAACTTTGGTCTTTTTTGGATTGATACTTATCATCCACGAGTTGCAATAGGAAGATAGCTTATCAAGACAAGTTTGCAGTCCTGTTTTGGATCTTGAAAGTATTGTAATAACTAGATGATTGACATTTCCCGGCATGCCTGTTGTGCATAGGTTAGCGGGCACATGCTCTAGGATTAGGTGACATTGGCTCCGGGTTCCAAAAGTGCCGACGTTTCATTCACCCTTACAGGTCACCGCCGATAGTATGCGAGGAGTACCTGACTGCTAACATCAGCATCAGCGGAGTTCAACCAGTATCAGCAGATTTCCTTGTTGTCCCAGGCTCTGCTCCATCACTTTTGAGCAAAGTTACAGCAGAGAAACTTGGGATCCTGAAAGTTGGAGTGAATCATGTCGCGCAATCCAGCTCACCGCCATCTCCAGACAACTTTCTTGGCAAGTATCTAGGTTTGTGTGAGGGAATTGGATGCCTCAAAGATACTGAAGTGATGCTGCACATTGATAAGAGTGTACCCCAGTTGCCCTCAAGCACACCGTTCCATATGCGTGACAAGGTTGCCAAGGAGATTGAAAAGTTGGAAATAGAAGGCATTATTGAGAAAGCGTCAGGTCCGACAGAGTGGAAGAAGAGAGAAGAGATCCGTCTCTGTGTAGACATGAGGGCCGCCAATCAAGCCATCCTAAGAACAAGGCATGCCAAGCCCACAATTGAAGAACTGCCTACAGATCTTAATGGTGCGACTGTTTTCAGTAAGCTTGATCTTCGCTCTGGTTATCACCAGCTAAAGCTGCACCCCTCCAGTAGATACATCACAACCTTTTCCACATCTTGGACTCTATCACTACAAAAGACTGAGTTTTGGAATCAGTGCCGCTGCGGAGATTTTTCAGCACACGATTCAAACATTGATAGCTGACATCCCTGGCGCAA
>JAJGOT010001375.1:0-21944 GCA_022457155.1 Cladopsammia gracilis | reverse complement strand
TTATCTCACTGAAGTCATGTGTGTTAAAGTTTATTTTTGTCAATGTGGCTTTATACCAACATTACAAGGACCAGTGTATTGTAGACAAGTTATCTCACTGAAGTCATGTGCGTTATAGTTTATTTTTGTCAGTGTGACATTAAACCACATTACAAGGACCAGTGTATTGTAGACAAGTTATCTCACTGAAGTCATGTGTGTTATAGTTTATTTTTGTCAGTTTGACTGAAACCAACATTTCAAGGACCAGTGTATTGTAGACAAGTTATCTCACTGAAGTCATGTGTGTTATAGTTTATTTTTGTCCGTGTGACATTAAACCACATTACAAGGACCAGTGTATTGTAGACAAGTTATCTCACTGAAGTCATGTGTGTTATAGTTTAATTTTGTCAGTGTGACAGAAATCATCATTACAAGGACAAGTGTATTGTAGACAAGTTATCTCACTGAAGTCATATGTGTTATAGTTTATTTTTGTCAGTGACTTTATACCAACATTACAAGGACCAGTGTGTTGTAGACAAGTTATCTCACTGAAGTCATGTGTTTTACAGTTTATTTTTGTCAATGTGACTTTAAACCAACATTTTTACAAGGACCAGTGTATTGTAGACAATTTAGCTCACTGAAGTCATGTGTGTTATACACTGTAGTTTATTTTTGTCAGTGTGACTTAAACCAACATTACAAGGACCAGTGTTTTTGTAGACAAGTTATCTCACTTTAGTCATGTGTGTTATAGATAAATTATAAATTCACTCGTCCAAACAATGAATAAATTTAAAAAAAGGTAGCAGAAAAACAAATGTACAAGGTACCATAAAAACTGACGTATAAGCCACATTTCCCCAAAGTAGGGAGTACAGCTTATCTTCGGGAACATCTGCAATAGATAATACTTTTTGAGATTTTAAATTGAACATTCCATTTATTTGAGGTGTACAATGTGGAGCAAACATAATTCTTTAACTTTAGATGGTGTCAAAAAGTGAGTGATAGAATAGTTGTGAATCTGGCTTACTTAAATTCTTCATTATTATTATTATTATTACAAGTACAGTGTAGTAGTAGTATTTAACATGTTTTTTTTTTTCAGGAACTCCATTGGGCATACACAGTTTCTTCAGTGCTCAACAAGTTACTTATGCTTGGTTAACTTGCAGCATGATTCTTGTAGTAGACTAAGAAGTTTTATTTTGTATTTAGGCCATCCCCATAAAATGTTTCGTTTCCCAGCGCCCAACTTGACTACGAGCAGTCTCTCTTTTCAAGCTAAGTCCGTCGAGCGAGAAACAAAAAAAAACATGAGCGAATGGATAATTGACCGCGCAAAACTAGGGCGAGGCAGGCCTCGCTCCCAGTTTCGTGTTCGTGCGGCCATTATCCGTTCGCTAATGTTTCGTTTCTCACTCGACAGACTAAGCTGGAAAAGAGACTGCTCATAGTCTATTGCCCAACCAGCCCATTTTTTTGGAAAAGTAAAAAAAAAAAACAGATACTGTCTGACAAGCAAAATTTTACTTTTTAAACATGTGGTCAAGACTTTATTTTGAATAGAAATGTTTTATATTTTAATTATTAGCCCTCATTGTTAATGAGGAGTAAATTTCCAGACATTGGCAATCGAAGGCACACTTGTAACCAGGCCTTCTTACTTAGCATCCAGGCTTTTTCTGGACTCGGGCTTCCTCAGTTTTTTTTTTTTTTTTTTACGCCCGACCGACCGGGAAAGGCATAGACCACTTTCATAATGACAAAAAGAATAAATTTGTGGAACTATGGGATTTGGTGAGATACCATAAAATTCCGGAAAAAAAAAGTATATGCTCCTAATTATGTTCATCACAATGTCAGTCTTTTAGTTGCATTCTCTCATTCTGTGCTAGTCTAACAGATGACTTTTGTCATAAAATAACTTCAAAAATGAAAACCCACTGTAAGGCCATCCCCATAAAATGTTTCGTTTCCCAATAGACCACTTTCATAATGGCAGCAGATTTATTTATTCTTTTATATGTATGTTAATTAGCCTCACTGGCCTCGGTAACATGTGCAAAATTCAAAAGAATTTTTACTCTAAAATGAGGCCAGTGAGGCTAATTAACATACATATAAAAGAATAAATAAATCTGCTGCCATTATGAAAGTGGTCTATAGGGAAACGAAACATTTTATGGGGATGGCCTTTCAGCGGGTTTTCATTTTTGAAGTTATTTTATGACAAAAGTCATCTGTTAGACTAGCACAGAATGAGAGAATGCAACTAAAAGACTGACATTGTGATGAACAAAATTAGGAGCATATTTTTTTTTCCGGAATTTTATGGTATCTCACCAAATCCCATAGTTACACAAATTTATTCTTTTTGTGACGTCAAACTCAACCACAATGCTTCTAATATCATGCTTTGGTATGAATAAATTATGTCCGAGGCAGATTAAGTGCCCGAAACAAATCCTCTTTTAAGACGTTTGCGATTATACGAAGAGAGTTTCAGTCCATCCAAACGGCTGGAAAACTCGCATACGATTGCAGTCAAATTTCATTGCATTTATAAATCGTCATCTTATGAAGTGTAATGTTTATGAGAAACTAGCCGAATAGATTGTTTATCTTAGAAGAAAAGGTCAATAAGAGATTAGTAATTCTCTCTTTTAGTTTAGCTTGGTGTGTAGAAAGAATGTTGTATAAGTAAGTATTAATTTTGTGAACAGTTTCTACTTTCCGATGAAATTGAATAACTGAAATAAAAGCCACTATTACTTAAATTGTGTTGTTTTGGATTGACTTTGGATTTGTGCCAGTTCACACTGAAACTAATTGCGTACAAGGTGGCGAAGACTGTTTATTTTCAGATGCAGTAAGGCGTAAAGAAAAATCTGAATTTAGATATGATTTTCCTCAGACCGTGAAACAGTTTCTAGTAGTTAGAAGAAATAGACAAGAAAACAATGGAAACCTCTATTAGTGTACCAACTATTTCACGGTCTGAGGAAAATCACTATTTCGTTTTGTTTGATACGACCAGCTAACGTAGATCGTGGCCACGCGCCTATTGTTTAATTTAGTAAAAATGTCGTTAATCGTACTTGGTGCACTTGCAGTATGAACTGGCCGAAGGATGTCGATTCTTGGCAGTGACTCTTGCCATTGATAAAGGGGTTTAACATGACCCTTGACATAGAAATTAGACAAATAGACATCATATAAAGACACTAATTCCGTTGTTTACTTTTGACTACAATGACTGTTTAATTTTGTTTTGGTTTTGTGAAATCACTGAAACAAAATTTGATAGTCAATGACTTACACCAACTTAAATAGACACGAGGAAACAGTAATTAGAGAATAAAAGGGAGTTTTACTCCATAATCTATTTCACGGTATAAGTAAAACCACTCTAAAACGTTTTTCAGTGAACATGAAATTTCGTTTGTTTACACACCAACATTGCGAGGACCGCTAAATGGTGTGTGTAGTCTTAAAATAAAAGTGGAGTGTAAACGGGATCGGAAACGTTCCTTGAGAAGTACATATATCGACTATTATCCGCAGACTGTGATACCCTTCCAATATTAACTAACTTGTAATAAAACGAAAAAAACCTTGAAACTCGTATTCGGTGGTTTGTGAGGACCACCATTTTACACACACTTTTAGGTGGTTTATGAGGACCACCGTGAAACTGCTTGTAAAACACTTTTCTCCAACATTTAGGTTGTTTGGAGCAATAAAGTTTACGAGGACCAGGTATCGGTCCTCGCAACTACGGTGGTCCTCACAACGCAGGTGTGTAAACACATTCTGGTCCTTGTAACTACGGTTGGGTGGGCACACACACACACACACACACACACACACACACACACACACACACACACACATTCATGACCAGCAAAGCCGCGTAATCAACTGGCTCGAACTCACGTAAGCGTGCAAACATTAACTTTAAAATACATTGATTACCGTTACTCCTTGTTTTTACATTGCCTTATATAACTTATGGTATCAGTCGTAAAAAGTTCGTACGGGTCACAATAAGTCAATATTCATCCCGGGGGGGTACTCAGCAAAGTTTCGTACGGGGATGCTCCGCCCCGAGGTTCAAACCCTTACCCTTTCATATACCGATTTTGACAGAAAAGGTACCCCTTTCATATACCTTTCAATAAAAATGGTACCCCTTTGAGAGCCTTTAAGTGTGTCTGTTTGAGATATTTTGAAAGGCCATTTTTATAATAGTTAAATGGCAGTTTTCCCTACCTTTTTTATGCTTCAACGGCGTGGCTTCGCTTCCCTTTCCTATTCTTCGTAAAATCCCTACCCTTTCATATACTTCAACTCGTGAAATCCCGACCCTTTCATATACCTCTAGCCTCAAAAAGGTACCCCTTTCGGGCGGAGCATCCCCGTATAGCCCATTATAGGGAGTACCCCCCCCCCCCGGGATATTCATTCCAATGTACGAAAACAAATTCAAAACTGTAACTGCAACACGAACGTAACTCACGGTGTTTACCGTATACACGGTACCTCACCCCTAGAAATATATTTTCAGAATTAACTCTATGTACATTGAATAGTTGAATGGTAAAATATTTCTTGTTTTCAACCGGTCGCGTTTGTGAGTTTATTTTTAGAGATTTGAATTTACAAAATGGTAATTAGATGACGCCAACCCGGGACTTTGCCATTATTTCTACGCCAATTTACAATGCGCAGTTTACAGCTTTAGGATAATAATTTGATAAATACTAAAAAATAAACTGTGGAAAAACGTAAGAATTCACTAGCATCCGTGAGATTTTCAAAACAGATCACTACATCTGTACAAGCCATTGTCGGGATGCAATCCCGAACGCCATTATGAAACAACGGATCAGGAGGTTCTTCAAGCTACAAGAAACACTACTCAAAAACAGAATAAAACAAGGAGCTAAAACATAAACTACAAGAAGTCATTATTCCAGTAGAGATACGGCAGCTTCAGACTTTGATCTTAGACACTTACATCCGTGATAAAGATCCACTTTCTCACAAGTCTTGCACACCGCAGACTTAGACACTAAATCACCGGCTGAGAAATTGACTGATCCAAGCATATTCATAAAAATTAACAAAAAACTGCAGCCGATCACTACTTATCTTGCAACAAAAGTTAGCCAAAGACGCCCCAACATATGCCAAGAGAGCTAGCATAACGAAGGCATAGAGAAACAATAATTCTATAAATGGCAGTGAGTGTGCACAGCATGTAAACTGACCTCCTGTCATTAAAGAGATTTATATCCCAAAGATCAAAGAGTCATACAATACATCGAGCATTTGTCAAAGCTATTCTAGAGGTTTCTTTATACATTTTGCAACTAGCGGGAGTCGTGTTTGGCCTGTCACTTTTATAATACTGATATTCTCAAATTAATATATGTATCGTATGTTTAATAGATAAAATACTACATGTAAAGAAAGCCAAATTTAAAAAACGTGAAAAGTATGAAAAGTATGATTTTCTAGTACTTAGGAAACAAAACTCTTTCACCCCTGACGAAGTTAACTTTAAATATATATAACCAGTTATTCAGATTCCCGTTTTGGCGATTATAAATAACACAGGAATGAATGATCGTGCCAGTGGAACACTCAAAAAGGTCTTTAATATCTGAATACACATGCATTCCAAAGATATCCATAACGGAAACTAGTGTAGTAATTAACCCTTTTAACATATCTATGATAAAAACACTCAATTACAAATCAAATCAAAAGTTTATTAGCATTCCCATTTACATACATGGTATTGCCTATTACACTAACAGATTAAACTAGAATATAGTGATTGCAGTCTTTGCTAACAGAGTGTTTAGTCTCTCTGAAGCTTCATATATAAAGTGACCCACCTGTGTCAACATTGTTAAAAAAGAAATTAATTCTATATGTATTTTGTAGGTTCAAAAAACTTTTACAATGTAGTGAATTTCTTAGGTCAGAATATGAAACACAGTCGAAAAAGAAATGAATTTCTTCTTTAACGTCATTTGGTAAGCAGCATTCGCAGTGCCTCAAATCTCTTGGAATTTTTGGTTTTGCATGTCTACCCGTTTCAACACGTAGGCAATGATTTCCTGTTCGAAACTTAGCCAGTGTTCGTCTGTGTTTCATATTTTTTATTACGTCATAACAGTTACTAGAACTTCCTGTGTCATTTGTGAATTTAGAATAAAAATTAAGCTTGATGTTTAGTTGAACAAGCTTCATCTGATGTACCTTAGATTCTGATTCTATATTATTAATAATTCTATTTAAGAAAATTTTCATGGATTTCTGACTATTTTCCACGAAAAGAGAATTTGTATCTGATATACCTTGGAAGGTTTCTAAAATTTTGTTTATTGAGGTCATAAAACTCGGATTGTCATGCAATGCAAGGGTATTTGATATGGATAGACACTGTTTTGCAATTACTACTACAAACAGACTCAGTAGATGGGGTTAAACGGATGTTTATTTAAAATTGATACTGCACAAGAGACAACACCCTAGACCGCCAAACCCAAAGGGGAAAAAAGAATGAAATAAGGGTTTGAGAAGAAGAAGTTACGATGTGGGAGAAAGTCTGGTTGTGATAGAATGGAGAATTTTAAACTTATTTTCGTTGGAAAGAGTGAGATAGACTAAATATGCGTCACACTTCCAATCGCCATGCGATTTAATAAAAGCTGTAGGCGCTCGATTCCAAAAAGCAAATGTAGCGCCCCCGCGACGAAAACTGTGCGAGGAATACTGTGCGGGATTAAACCCAATGGCTGAAAGTGACTTCTTAATAAAAGCGTTATACTGGTGAGCCATGATAGGCTTGTTCGATCCCCGAGATTGACAAACGAATAATGGTGGAGGGCGACAATTGTACACTAGCTAAATACTGCCTAAGCGCGGTGACAGGACAAAGGGGCGAACCGGGAATAAACGGCAAGGGAATTTCTAAAACCCGCTCCCGAAACTGGAGTGTCTCCGTGCGCGTGATGCGCAACAAAACCCCTTGCGGTGTGAAAGTAACGCTAGATAGCGTCAAAAAATACGCCTGCGAATCGCCAATTTCAGACAACTTATACGGTACTAAATTAGAGATACGTAAAAAAGAAAATAAGGCTACTAAAAATAAAGCACGCATGCAGACGTGCAAATGATTATCTAAATCGAAAATACGGGACAATTGTAAAAGGATCTCAACAGTGATCGGTTCTTTTCGTGCGACACAATCACCCAAGATCCGACGCACCGCTCGTTTAGCAAGATAAACGTCATAATCGTGAAGAAAGGCAAAACTGGCACCACACGAGCGGTTAATATGTGAAATAATGCTCAAATAATTAACGATCGAACGGTATGACGTTAAAGAACGTGACAAAAAAAACTAAATAAAGCAAATAAACGGATTTGGAAACTGGAAAAGGTAAGAAATCAAATATTGGCAAAACAATAAATATGTTCGCATATAGCATCTCATAGAGCGCTTTGTGTAGTCGCAAAAAGCATGGACCTGAATAGTTCCTAAATACTGCTAGCGCTGCAAAGCGTCGATGTGATCTGCGAGATTAAATTGAAAAACAGAAAGAAAAAAAAATCAATAAACTTAATAAGGATTTATGAAAATAAATGGAAGTAGCTACTTAATATACATTAAAAACGAACTTAGAGTCGCTAGGAAATACTTGGGTAATGTTCAAGGTAGCTACGGCATGCTGCACATATTCTGAGTTCGAGGAGTCTAAGTGAGAACGACTCAACGCATCCGCTAAAACGTTAGACTTCCCGCTAATGTAACGCGCAGATAAACGGATATTGTTAAGAGACAGCAACAACCAAAGTTCACGTAGACAACGCTGCATGAAGGCGTTCGTTGAACGTTGATTGTTCAGTGCGTATACGCTGACCTGATTGTAAGCAGTTCGAGCTGGTTAATGTTCAAATGTTGACTAGCAATAAAAGGAGGAAACTTGGCATGGAGGAATTCCCCAAAACACACTGCACCACAAGCATCAAGACAAGCATCACATGCCAACAGTTCTGGATCGGACACAGTAATGGCGGTCGGAATCAGTGAGACACCATTGTAGTGTTGCTCTTGCTTTCACAAAGGATAACACAGGAATGAATGATCGTGACAGTGGAACACTCAAAAAGGTCTTATCTGAATACATGCATTCCAAAGATATCCATAACGGAAACTAGTGTAGTAATTAACCCTTTTAACATATCTATGATAAAAACACTCAACTGCATCACCTTCCTGACTCTTCAACGAACCAGATACAAACACGAATAAAAAGTCAGCAAAGATTGTTTGTGAAGCAAAGTAACAGGTGAAGTTAAATCGAATTTAAGAACTCTACTAACTTACCGTTTCCTAAACACAGATTTTAAAAGCCCGTAATCGTCACACTCGTCGGACTCCATCCTCAAACACGTGCAGACTGCACAATCGGTCAAACCTAGGGGAGGGGCTCGAAACGCAACATTCATATATTTTCCAACTAGGGTTGAGTGAGGCATGAAGTGGAACTTGAAGACAGTTTGGACAATAAAGTTACTGTTTCGTGTTTTTGTTTCGTGCCATTTTAAAGTTATTTCTGCTTTTCTTTCTTTGTTTTTTTTTGTAAAAATCGTAAGGAATTATTTTTCTGTTGTTTTTTTCATCCGCATTTTGTTATCCGCATTTTATTATCCGCCGTCCGCCGTCCGCCGTCCGCCATCCGCCATCCGCCATCTGCCGCCATCCGGTCCTCGTTTTACAGAACGGTGAACTCTCATAACTCATAATTCTCATAACAGTGAACTCCGAGACGACCGGCACAACAGTCATTTGTATTCCTGATTCAACTCCAGACACGTCCTCAAACGAACCAGAGACTGTTATCATAATACTGATACGTTTTTACAACAACGTACAATAATTCACTCACTAGTTTTCTCGTTGTTTATGTTCATATTGGCGCCAGAACAGCAACCATAACTATGGGAACTATACAAACCTCCGGTCAGGAAGTAAAATTGCAGTTTAATACCGATGCCTTGGATTTTATTTATACTTGCCCAGAAATCCGCAAGCATTTCCTTCCAGCAAATTTTAGCTGTCTCCGCGACCCGCAAAAATATCCTCCCGCAAAACAAATTCAGTCGCACAATCCGCATAATATCCTTGTGCACGGTAGCTAAATAAACAAAACTATGACGTCGTTCCCATACTATTGCATAATCAAACCGTAATAGCAATGAATCAAAATAGAACAAACACAATTTTGCTCTGCCATATCGCTCATATTAAAACACAAACTTTCCCGTCCCATTTAACTTTCTTAAAACGTCTCCATTCGTAAAAATACACCGTGAAATTCTCAAACTGCGTTTGCCAAAAAAAAAAACGCAATGCAGCTTTAATGGCTTTACGACAAATGATTGAAACTGATAGGTAACGTGAGATATCGAAACTTAAGAAGAACTTAATACCTTTGCGGTAACGTAATGTAAGATATGACAAGTTCGTCACAAGTTTTGACATCCCGATACCCAAGGGAAATTAACAATAGGTCCGGGGGCGCTCCCCAAAAATTTTAGGAGCAGTATGTGATGCCCTTCTTGAAATCCTAACCGGTTTAACCAACCATATCCTCGATGCCCTAATATAGCTTCTATAAAGAAGAAACAACTAACCCCCCCGGACAAAAGTCCACAAAAATTTGTTAACAACTTTTGTCCCCATATTCTAGTGACTCCTATATCTCGTTATGCGCGCATGCGCTTTAACGAGATAAAAATAGGCCAGTTACAGTTAGCCGATAACCGGATTTTTAAAAAGAAAGATTGAAAAAAAAAATCGCAACGGCTATCAAAACCGAAAAACTGTCAGTGCAAAAAATGAAAAAAAACGATCTCAAAAATGACAAAAACCGAAAAACCAAAAACCCAAATGCCCCCTCCAATAAGCCTTCATTTTGAATACATTAAATTTCTATGCAAGACATTTTACTCTAACTGGGACCGTAGTTTTGTGGCCAAACCTTGTGATTTTGTTCCCACCTATTTTCATACCTAACCCTCTAGGCTAGAATACAAAAGAAAACTTTGCATTTTTCCACCTAAGTAGAGTCTCGGTCCCAGTTCGTGATTCCAGTGTCTATTTTTGTTTTTGGTAGGGAGCGGGCCGGAAGGTTTGATAAAAACACATACATCTGCAAGTGTTTTTTTTTTTTTTGTGCGAATTTACTTCCGCTGTTTTGTTGCTTTCACGTGCTATTTCAAATAATTTATGTAATTTTAAAAATAGTCCATGCACGCAATGCGTGCCTATGTTTAAGTACTCTATTCAATACCTTAAAAAATAGGCCAGTTACATTTCATTTAACACGTGACTTTTTTACCCTTAGCTTTAACCCTGGTCTCCAAATATTTCTCAATATTTTGGCAAAAGTAGCCTAAAGATCAATTTATCCCAGTTGTATAGTCATGCTTGCTTAATTAGTTATTTCCTAAAGATCAAGACAGTTAGCAACAATATTTACTGACCAATCCCTTAGTTATAACGGTATTGCATTCATGATGTATTGAAACTCTATTGTGGTTTAAAAAGGTGGTTGTTGGGGGTTTGGTAAATAGTTCTTCGACAAGCCCCCCCCCCCCCCCCCCCCCCCCCCTCCCCCCTGCCCCAGTCTTAATAGGGATAAACAGTCACCAATAGTAGAAACATTAACAACGGTAAAACCAAAAGTCATCGTCGGCCTGAGAGAAAAGCTAAATGCCCTTACACTGATTACAACTACTGTATTTACAGCCCCCACTCATGGGTCTTTTCAGTGACATTGCTTTATTGCAATAAATTCACAATAAAAAATTTAATTTCTTTTGCGCACTTTTGTGTATTTCACTTCTGAGAGTATCTCATTCACTAAAAGATTCGGATATCTTCTCATAAGCAGGCGTATTAATATCACAGTAGGCCAAAGCTCACTTTCAGATAACCGGGATGTGACTATGAGCGGTATTGTGTTACAAAGATTCGATTTATCAAGGTCACGAGAACCGCAACGGTTTCGTTTGGCTTTTTATAGTACGTACCCCGTCGATCACATGACTTTTGCGTGATATTATTGGTGATATATATAAGCGTGATATAAGCCCGTGCAAACCAGAGACAGCTCTGCTTTTTTGTTGAGACTTCGATTAATCAACAGCAAAATGCTTGCCTTCCTGGGATCATTGCTTCTTGTGGCGCTGGTGAATGCTCAGAAGCCTGAACCGTGCGGTAAATTAGTCATTTATTTATGCATTGCTTTTTATTACATTAGAAAATAGCCGCAGTTACACGTTTCAACTTTGTTAGTTCGAATTTACCTAGGTAAAAGTTCCAACGTGTAACCGCAGCTAATATATGTACAGCTCGGGTATCTAAGTACGAAATTTAACCCTCTCCATGAAAGCTGACAAAAGGCAAGACCCAACCTATACAAGTTTCGGATATACACAAGTTTCTTTAGTACCTATACACGTTTCGGATACACACAAGTTTCTTTAGTACCTATACGACCTATACAAGTTTCGGATAAACACAAGTTTCTTTATATATACATGAACTAGTTTTCTGAGACTGAGCAAAATAATATTTTGAATAAGCAAACCGGCGTTCAAACAGTATGTTCACAGTTCCCTATTTTCCATGTGTTCGTCATAAAAGTCACGGCGTGCTGTTTCAGGGCTCCACGCTCTTCGATCGAACTGGACAAACACACGTCCGCTGAGCAGTCTCTGTACTCCCCCTTGTTTTTAATGCATCGTAACATCGATCGAACTGGACAAACATACGGGGCAATAATTTTCCCGTGTGTTCGTCGTAAAAGAGTCAAGGGTGCTTTCACGGCTCCACGCTCTATCCCCCCCCCTTCATTTTCACACGTCCACTGAGCAGTCTTTGTACCGGCTCCTTAGTTTTTACAAATGCAATGCATCGTGACATCAATCGAACTGGACAAACACGCGGGGACTAAAATAGGGGAATGTGAACAGTCTTAACAGTAACATGGTTTAACAACCACAATTCTCAAGTCCCGGGAGTTAAATGGGAGCGCATGTTCGAGGGTCTGAAAATGGGAATGTTTAGCCTTCTGGTTTGAAAATGGATAAAGAGTTTTTGCTATGCTGGCTTTAGCTGCAGGGGCAGATCCAGGGGGGGGGGGGGGGTATTGGGTGGCTAGCCACCCCCCGTTAGACCATCGGCAGAGGTTTCATTAAAGGGCCGGTCAGTCGGGCAGTCGGGCAGTCGGGCAGGGGCGAATTGACCGGCTGTGAACACGATTTTCCCCGGCTGCTTTGAACATCTAAACCTTATTTGTTTTTTTCACTAACAAGTTAAATAATTTACTAACTTGGCCTTTTTGATGTGTGTTCTAAAAAATAAAGCATATTTCAACTTAAAAAACAACGAGGTTATTGCTTAGTTACCTCCCGTTGCTCCCTTTACAGAAGAAACGTGACAAACAACTGAAATCGCCCCACAATGCATTACCAGCTTAGTGCTCTGCATTATGTTCTGCACGATGTCACTGAGTTGCAAACAAGTTGCACGTGTGTCATGGCGACCAGAAAAAGGTCGGAACGGTCGATTAAACAATATTTTTGTACTCAACTTGACAACTTGATGTCCATGACTACAGATATCTGTATTCATTTGATTGAACGAACAAAATACAATGTTTCAAGCAACAGTAAGATGCTTAAGTTCGTGTTTCAAAATGCAGGAAAATGCATCTCCGGGAGACTAAAATTTAAGAATTTTCCCCCCCTCCCTTCGGCCCTTCCTATCATGTGCCCACCTGCTCAAACTCATTTCAAAATCTTAATGCGGACCTTAATGAAATCCCTGCATTGATTTTAACAGTTTTCTTTTTAATTGCAACAATTAAGGAAAAAAAAAAACAATTATAGACAGGCATATACCTGTAGCCACCCCCTAAAAAAAAAAATCCTGGATCCTCCCCTGAGCTGTGAAAGTGGGTATGGAGTGTACTCGCCCTCCAACAATTTTTTAGAAGTATCCCCCGGACCGAGGAATTATTCACAAGCCAGAGATCAGAGGTAAATCAGATTAATCTAAAATGAGATTTAGATATTCTAATGACTGAGGGTTTGCCAGAGTGTTGACAAAAATAGGTCGATACAGTAAAGGTGACAGTGATCTGTAGGGGGACCCACATCTGCAAAAGACAACAACAAAATGTTCAGTAAAAGACAACAAATATTTAAACACAAATCGAAATTGGCTAAATACAACATCGAAATATTGAAACCGCTTAGTCGATATGTTTTAAACACAAACAAGAAACATGCTAAACATGACACAAAATTAAAAAAAAAACTCGAAATTTGTAAAAGCAATACAAAATTCACTGAGTGCAGAGTTCTTGATCTGTCAACTACAACGTTCTATTAAGTCAGCTTTAGTTCACAGATCGAGAACTCTTGTGTGACATTCGTGTGATTGTATAAATTCGTCTCTGTTATTGTATGCATTTTATCCAATTTTACTTCAGTTGCTTCGTGGAGTTGAAGAATTCGCGAGAGACTTGTAAGTGCGGTGATTCACTCATACGTGTTTGTCGGGAATTTAAAGTTATTTCCTTCAACGTTTCAGTTTTGGAGATCACGGCTGTGTTTTCACGAGGCGGTTTTTCTCGCTTAACATTCCTGTAGATATATTTTCTTTTGTTAAGACAAAAGAAAATTAGAACACAAAAGAACGACAATACAATGCCCTTCTTTGTTGTTTAATTGCCGACAAGCTTAAGCGACCTGGTTTGCTCGCTCGTGAAAACACGGCCCACGAATAGGAAGGCGTTTGGCGCTAATTTTTAAAAATCGTCTTGATTGGTCCCTTGTAATTACTTTTGTCTTAAGGCGGGACTTAACCTAAACGCCATTTTTCCTCCACTTGACATGGCTTTAAGGTGGCTCCGTTGCTATAGCTGTTGGGATTATTACCTGCTCCGCATCTGAGCTCAGGCGAAGCTGACAAGCAGTTTTCAGAGTTTTGTTTATGAATACGAAATGAGCACGTGTGGAATTTATTCTGAGAATTCGCTACTTTATAAGGGGGGCAAACGAAATACGCGCGCTAGTTACCTCAGGAGGGGGAGAGAGCATGTACGCTCCGTTAGAAGTTTCCATGGGGTGCAATGTTTATAATGCGGGGACTACGCTAACTGCGCGCGCATATCACGTACGCCCCCTTAACTAAGGTGCGAATTCTTAGAATAAATTCCACACGTGCTCATTTCATATTCATAAACAAAACTCTGAAACGGCTTGTCAGCTTCGCCCGAGCTCAGATGCGGAGTAGCTTATAATCCCAACAACTATTTCTCCAATTGCAAGCCCTTGTGGGCAAAAAACAATCGATGTAAAAGTATTACAGTACCTTGAAGTTCATGTGGAAGGAGTTTGACACCAAACTAAAGGATAATTTTCGAAAAATGACGGAAAACGCAGCATTGGAGATTTGAGCAAGGTTTGGAGCGCTTTATGATATTTACAGAACTAGTGAATACTTTTTAAATACTTTAAGGTTGAGTCCCGCCTTAAATATAAAAAATATAGACATTAAAGGCGCGCGAGTATGAGGGAAATAACTAAGAAAATGAAGAAAGCTTCTGGAACACAGGGAACATTTAATATGAGCGAAACTATACTCTTAAATAAAAATTAAAAAAAAAATCCCAAATTTCATTTTGAAATTAAAGTACTGCTGAAGAGGTTACATTTGAATGGTCACACCATAGGATTTCGTCAACAGACTCAAAAGTTAGAACAAATGGTACCACGCAAAAGTACTGCTGAAGAGGTTTCATTTGAATGGTCACACCATAGGATTTCGTCAACAGACTCAAAAGTTAGAACAAATGGTACCACGCAAAAGTACTGCTGCAGAGGTTTCATTTGAATGGTCACACCGTAGGATTTCATCAAGAGACTCAAAAGTTAGAACTACACTGCATGTTTCCATAATTGACTCTGAGAGTGAATGGGTTTAGAATAGAAACACAAACTGGCGTAATTTTCGAAATTTAACCATGACTGGTTGTATGTGTCTCTCCCTGCAGAAATTCCTCCTGAATGGAATGCACGCCAGATGTCGGTGAGTTCAGGCATTCGTTTTCGTGACGTATCAATCTCCTTGCCTTACATACGTGTGTACGCTAGCTTATACACCAAATGGAAGAAACGTTGTCGGGTGAAAAGCATAAACCTTGAACCATGCGACCCAAAGGTTTACTGGGAAGTTGGATAAATTAACCTTCGTCTCTAACAGAATACACCTTATATCAACACAAGATGCATAAATCACGCTCTAAAATGTCTCAAGCAAAGAAAACATCTTGATTATCGAGAAATGGAATATTACTCCGATTGCCAATGCTGCCTACCCAGAATCCCATTCGGTCTCATCGTTCATGGTTTATGCTTTTTACGGGTCAAAGTTTCTTCAATTAGATGTATACATAACGATCATAAGATTAGTCTGTCGTTTGTGATCGTCTGGGTGAGTGTAGTTCTGAAAAGAACTGTTGTTGTTGACAATGACTGACGTTTCGACAACCTGAGCGGAAGTCATCTTCAGAGTCATGTGAATTGTGAATGGTCAGTTGATGTTATATACGTCTGGTTATAGCTGTCATTGGTCAGTTTAGCCGTGACTTGAGTCTCTTCAGCCAATAATTAACATCACGGCTAAACTGACCAATGACAGCTATAACCAGACGTATATAACATCAACTGACCATTCACAATTCACGTGACTCTGAAGATGACTTCCGCTCAGGTTGTCGAAACGTCAGTCATTGTCCACAATAACAGTTCTTTTCAGAACTACACTCACCCGGACGATCACAAACAACAGACTACTGATACTCCTGGGTTCAAACCATTTACAATCATAAGATTGATTCACCTAGTCAGCTCAGTTGGTAGTGCACCAACGGCCTATAGAGCGGTAGGGCGCGGGATCCAATCCCGGTAGGATCACTTACTAGGGTCTTCAAATTTATGGTAAGATCATCTTGGCTGTGCTCAACACCTTGTCGATCATTTCAGAAGATGGTGTCATTGGGCTGTGATATACCGTCTCATACTAAAATTTTGTAGGGGATAGAACTCGCACCACTTTTTGAGAAGGGCAGGGGACGTAGATCCTCTTGTTGTTGTTTGTCCCTCTGTGTTTGTCCTGTTTAAATTCACATTGATGGGGTAGTAATATATCAAACACGAGGAGAGTGTTTCATTAGGTTTTCCAAACACCAAGAAGTGGGTTGAAAAAACGAGGCGCAGCCGATTTTTCTATCTGACTTCGAGGTGTTTGATTATCTGATGAAACACTCTTTCGAGTGTTTAACATAGCTTCTCAAACTGATCATTAAATACAGAGAAAACGAAAGAATAAAAACGCCAAAATCTATGCTAATTAAGATCGGGATTCCAAACCACCACGCTAATTTTTTTCTTTGTTTAAACTTGATAAAATGAGTTAAGGAATTGAGATTATAAATAGACCCGTAGCAGTTGCCATTGGCGCCTTCACATGGCCAGGTCCGTTTAGTTTGGTTCATAGAACGGATCTTATCGCCTTTACCATTTTCCTCAAAATAAGCTTTCCAATTGATCACATATAGGTCGCGTGACCATTTTCTGTGTGTTTTGTGCCATTTTACTAACAAAATGGCGGGGAATTCAAAATTTATAACGTGATATCTTTTGAATGGGTCAAATGTTTTGAAGAATGTTTTCAGTTTTGAGATCCTACTGTTTTCGTTATTCGCTTTCCTTAATCCTTGAATTTATAACACTGTTATAGACTGATCCCTCAAAAGGGTTTGCTGTATTTGCAAGAATCTCATACGATGCCTTTGGAGAGAGACTTAATATAGTGGAAGAAGTTGATGTTCAAAAAGAAAGGAAGTTTTATGAGTACATCTTTCTCTATCGTGAGGTATGTAATCTTATGATACTGCCTTCAAGCCTATTATACAGGGTTGAACAGTGTCAACAGTAAACATTTGTTGTCGTTTTTCATTAGCATTGTAAATAAAGTAAGCAATAGTCAAGCGAGGCCTTAAGCTACTGTATCCCAGCCTGGGATACAGTAGCTTAAATATAAATATGTATCCTGCGCAGTGTTCATTATAGTTACGCGAAAAAGTGTCGAGTTAAACGCTGTAAAAAAATGTTCAAAATGAAACTAGACGTTTCGGCAATGCTGCCTTCATCAGTAGTAAAAAAAGTAGCTTAAGACCTCACTTGTATGACTATTACTTGTTGCTTGTTGTACGGGAATACCTAACAACGGTGTCAATTTACGTTTGGGGTCCTCCGGTCGCGGGTCCTTACCATCGGGGGATCGTTGCTTTCGGGTTTGAAGTCATTATCTAATATCCAACTTTGTTATATAGCTGGAGTTTTTCTCCGTTCATTGGTTGATTCATGGTCACATGACATCTAACAAACAACTGTTTCCCGCCAAACGTCCATGAGCGGACAACATTTGCGAAAGCGGGCGACATTTTTGACGTCACAGTGTAACAGTGCACTGTTGCCCGCTAGCGCACGTGATCAGACCGTGACAAAAAGGTGGCATGATTTGGATGCCTTATGTTTGACTGATTCCTTGCGTCCCGTTCGCGCCTTTCCGTTTTGGTCCAAATTATTTTATAATAGTAAGTTATTATGACTTGTCCAATAAAGTTAAAACAAGCCAGCCTGTGATTATGTCGTAGTCATGGTGACAAGTCGTTCTATGCACGACAGAGTGTCCAAAAAAAAGTGCGACAAAGCTCATTCAAGTGTTTCTTCTTTGTTATATTTCAGCATACTATGTACCAGATCGAACTAAGTCCAAACAAGACTGGCAAGTGTGTCAAGAAAGAGTTGACTGAGTCATTTCACAGGCTTGAAATCCCTGAAAATGCGACGTCCGTGGGAGAGGCGACCATCGGCTCAAATGCTTTACCAGGTTTAGGAGTCAATGTTGCCCTTTTTATCGGAGAGAGTGACGTAGGTAAGAAGCCCGTGAACGAATGAGTGTAATTCGTGTAATGTTACGATAAAGAATTTCGTTAGTTACTTCCTGGGTATTGCACTCAACTTGTCATTTTTATTTTTTTAGACCGTTACTATATATCAGTGACCGAACCGGGATGCATTCCTGTTCATGAGGGGTTTTATTCCAAGGAGTATGGATACATTCATACCAGGTACAGTAAACAAAGGTTAACATCCTGATGCACAGAATGGCATAAAACCCGTCACAGTCTTCTGGGGCGAGTTGCAATGACAAGTCCGGTATTTGTGTCATTGCCAACGTCAGAAGTTAAAGCCGAGGCTTTGACTAGGCTTGCTGCGAATCACCAGCGTTGAATGTGGTTGTGGTTGCTCATGAGAGGTGGTCGCTTACAAGAGATTTCGACTATAGTGATTACACTGGAATGAATATGTTATTTTGGAAGAGTGGTCGCTTACTAGAGGTAGTCGCACATGGTCGTTCGACTGTAGTTTGGTAACAAAACATTATTCCAGTTTTAACCCTTCTTATATACAGCTATTTCAATTAACGTTGTCGGATGAAAGCTCAAAGCCAAGACCGCAAGGTAGTATGGGTAGTTGTAAATAGCCATTGTATAAAAATCCCATACTACCTTGCGGTCTTGGCTTTTATGCTTTTTCATCCGACAACGTTACTGTAACGTTAATTGAAATAGCTGTATAAGCATGCCGCAGCTCCTTAACGGCAATTCTTTACAAAAATTAACACCAAATTGACTGAAGCAACGCTTCTTTATCACAATAATTTCTGGTTGCCAGCCAAAACAACCTTAGGTAGTTGTATAAGCCCAGGGCTTATAAGCGGCATTTTAAGGTATTTTATTGACCACTCCCCTAGGGGCTTTTCATGGCCTTTTTTATGCTGGAGAGACGTTAAAGTCGTCTGGACACATTAAACGTCTCAGACGTTAAAGTCGTCTGGTATAAAAACGGGACTGCCAAACAGAAAAAAGAAAGATTTCAGTCTAAAAAAAAATACTGGGTTCTATTTTCGGTAGAGATGAACACGACTAACCTCGCCGGCGCCGAATAAATTATAAGCTCGCGAATATACAACCAATGAACTTACAGAAAACGTGGCGGAGACTTTCCTTTGTTCGCAGCTTCTAAAGTCTGTAAACGAGTATCGAGCTCTTTTTTATATTCCCAAAAGCATAAACATTGGCTGCCTTTAGTCAATGCAAATTTAGTTTGGTCATCTACAAGAACAGATACGAATTCTTTAAGTTCACTTTCACTGCACTTCCTGCCCTAAGGCTCCTTCGTGCACTCATTCTGTTTCTTGGCCGCCATGTTGTTTAGTGTCGAGCTTCGATTTTATGACTAAATTCGTCCCAGTTAAGGCCGTCCTGTTTTTATAGTAGATGTATTTAACGTCTGAGATGTTAAAGTCGTCTGTCAAATAAAGGTGTTAAAGTCGTCTGTCAAATAAAGGCGTTAAAGTCGTCAGACATAAATGCTTCTGGCTTTTTTTCCCGTTTTTAAACTAAAACGTTAAAGTCGTCTCGAGACGACTGTAACGTCCGGCAGACGACTTAAACGTCTTTTGCATAACAACGGCCAATGAGCTAAACAAATTAATTTTGAATAAGTTTGAGAAATCATTTTTAAATTTGACTATGGAAAATTTATTTATGATTATTATTAAATTTGATTTTGATATCGCTGGTATTTTCTTATTATATTCTTTCAGTTTTTATGACGTGGAACTCGGCGTGGATCCCGAGAGATTCGTTCCTCCTCACGAATGCGAGTTGTAAACGATGTCATGAACGTCATCTCACTGAACATGCGCAGTTTTATAATTCTGCTTTCTTAGAACAATTAGTTGATCTTATCTTCTGAGCCGTCGTTTCTTCTGGTCAGCGAAGTGTTCAGCAACCACTGCAGTAGGTCTGCACCTCTTCGGAACCTCTTATTTCATTCGACCTGGATGAGGTGTACCTCTATTGTTTTTAGGGATAGGGTCCATTGTTGTGTTGTTTGTTCTATTGCTTTCTCAGCCAATCCTGCGAGTCGTACGTTACGAAAGGTGCAGGTCTCCCCAACTACTGACTAGCAAAATCAACTGCTCGTGGGATCGAGATTTTTTTAGTCACATGTTAACTGATAAATAAAGGGATGACACAAGACATTCAATATAGAAATGACTTATTTTATATACTTTGAAGAAATCCTTCTCATGAATGCCCCTAGTTAACAGTGATCCTAACCAGTGCTAACTGAGGTCCTTTGGTACCACCCTTGCTATCTTGGACTGTTCACAGTCCCCTATTTTCCCGTATGTTCGTCGAGTTCGATCCTTCATTTAGCCGCCATCTTGAATGTCACGGCGCGATAGAAACTGGGGAGAGTACAAAAACTGCTGAGAGGGTGGGGACGGGGGAGTGAGGAAGCAGGTTACGCTGTAGCCCCCAACGCCCGTCTCCGCGGGATTTTGTACTCTCCCCAGCTTTCACTCGCCATGAAAAACAAAAATGGCGGCTGACTCGAACTTGCGATCAATCTCGACTGATCACACGGAAAAATAGGGGACAGTGGACAGTCTATTGTTATCTCAAAACACCATTATCCCGAACAATTATCTGTTTCCCTTGAGCGTTCAAGATAGCGGCGGTCTACTGTATTATGCAGTACAAGGTGGTTCTTTCTTATAACTCTGCGATCAAACGTGTATAAAACGGTCAACCTTGGAGTATTGCGCTGTAGGTGAATCTTGTTTTTTAGCTTATTAATTAGACGAGTAATCAATTGTCAGGACAATGGCACAAAGCGAGTCCACGTGAAGCAAACAGCATTCCGTTCACCTTCTCAATTTTCCTTAATAGCTCCCACAGTTATGCATCTTGCCTCGTAAGCATAACTAAGCAAAATTACAAAACGTAAACACGCGCGCAAAAAAGACGCCCACGGCGTAGGAACTTTGCACACTTTTCTTATCCCAGTGGCAGCTTGCGCGCGACTATTGGACATTACAAATGAAAAATTGAGACCCCCCCCCCCCCCCCCAGTTCAGTGATGGGGAAATGGCGTGTTTCGGTTTCGCGCGGTGTTTATATTTTTCTTTTTATTTCGTCCGAGATTATAGATCTCGCTCTTGCTTGTATTGAAGTTTGGGGATGTTTGGGTACGAGATTAAGGTAACATAAATCCTCTGAACATATCGGCGAGTGAATCGTCACGGCCAATTAAGAAATTTCTCTCGTTTCATCATTTCCAACTTTCGCTTTCTGTTATTTCATTCGTTTGCACATTCACCTCTGAAAACCACTTCATGCTATCGCATTGACGGCTAAAAAAACACTGTTTATCAACAGCTTTGAGTTGGACCATGAGTGTTTTCCTAGAGTGAGCGTTAGATCGAGTAACATGGGTTCCACAGTAACTTATTTTACAAGGGCAATGCCACCTCAGTTTAGTATCACTTGGAAAAGCAAAAAAGATCATATTTGTATCAATGGACACCTAAACATAATGCTCAAGTTTTGTTAAAATTTAATTACTATACTAGGGCACTGACACTAAAAGTATGGTGTTTTAGGTTACGCGCAATCCTGGTGAAAGTGGATTGCAACTTGACCAAATTGGCCTATTTCTTTGAAAATCGGTTAAAGTGCACCTACTGTAACCCCCAAATTGTTTTTTCGCTCAATCAACTCTATGTACATTGAAAAGTTGAATAGTTAAATATTTCTTGTTTTTAACGTTGCGTTAGTGAATTATAGAGGTTTGAATTTACAAAATGTTAATAAGATGACGTCAAATCAAGACTTGTTTATTATACAACTGCTTGTTTCCACCTCCAA
>JAJGOT010000295.1:1020000-1078159 GCA_022457155.1 Cladopsammia gracilis | reverse complement strand
ACCTTCTGGCTACTTGCCTTATCTACTTTCTCCAGCGTCGTCAAACCTGAATTTTTATTTGTTTTGCAGTTATCACGATCATCACCGTCATAACTTTTGACGATGAAGTCCAGAACATGTCGAACCCAGATGAACAAAGAAAGACATTGAAGGAAGCAGCGAGAGAAGTAACTGGAAGCGAGAAGAAGGATGTGTTCATGATCGCAAACTCGATAGCTGGTAAAGATTTCGACCCGGTGTACAAGAAAAAAGTGCTGAAGATGTTAGAGAAAGCATTAAAGTGCGGGGAGCGGTCAATCAAGATGCGTCAAAATCAAAGAGAAAGCCCCAATAAAGCGGCATCGTATTCTAGAACCGTGTCAGAGCCCCAAGGCGTAGCTCTTAAGTATCCGGTAGAGAACACTGAACCTCCAGGTCACTTAGGCTATAAGAGCTCGTAAAGGTGACGTGTGTAGTACATTGATGCAGTAAGTGAGTTAAATCATGAACGAAATTTTTATTGGCGCATGTTTTTAAATTCACATGTGAACCCCAAAACCAAGCTCCCAAACGTCCTGTAGAGAATACTGAAACTCCAGATCATAAGAGGTTGTCATTGAAAACGTTTAGTACAGCAGCCCTTTTCTATGGAGCCTCTTATACCGTAAAATGCCGACCGGCAACTTTGTAAGGGGTTTTGGGCTTTCGTTGGGCTTATAAGTGGGGGGCCTTGCGTCCGGGGGAGGGGGGGGGGTGGGGGGGGGGGGAGGAGGTTATAAGCGGCATGAAAAAACCGTTTCTGAATGAGCTGATGAGAAATAAGCTGAAGCCAACATACAGCATTACATTTGAAGTTTTGCAGTGTTCTGTGAAAGTGTTTATATTATTGAAACTAGCAGTAATCAGAGATTATGGAGACGCGTTCGAAGGAATTTCCGGCGGAAATGAGCCCCTGAAAAAAGCAATAGGGGCGGCCATTTGGAAGACCGGACACCAAAAAATCTCACATTTTTCTGCATGTAAGGCACAGGGTAAGCAACACGAAATTAGGATTGCGTTCTTCGAACGCGACAAGAAAAAGTAAAGGAGGGCTTAAACCCGGGGGGACTAATAACCGGAATATTTTTATTTGTTTATAGGTAGATGGGCCTATATGGGGGGACTTATAACTTTATAACTGGCATTTTACGGTATATCTCCAACGGAAGCCCCATTCCATTAGATACTGTGGGTCGGTTATTTAAACGAAGTCTAACCAAGAGAAAAGGTTTCAACTTAGACCATGAAAACTGTTTTTTTTTTAAGCTTGTGTTATTTAACTTCTTGATACTTTTAAAAAGCTTGAAATTTGTTTAAGCATCGGTTGTGCTTAAAAAATCCGTGTAAACTTTGTTTAAATAACCGACCTTGTATGTTTACATTAATTTTGTTCTAGCTATCTTGAACTATCGCGACAGGTTGCACGTAACTGCGTAAAATACATTGCAACGAACGTAATCCATACGAGAATCGTTTTAGAAAGTAGAATTCAGTGACCCATGGTAAAAGGGGGGAGGGGGGAGGGGGGGGGGCAGCCCCGGAGAGGGAGGGGGGTGGGGCGGGTTGAGTGAATAAGGGGGGGGGGGTAGTAAAAAAGGGGGTGGAGTGGAACGAATAAGGGGGAAGTGAAAATGTTCGAGCCTTATTGTTTTACAAGATAAGGAGCGGGCCGATCCCCCGGGTCCCTTCCCTTGATCCACCCCTTTATCAAATTCTTACCGAAATGGTATCCCTTCCACACTAAAAGCAAATGACACTTTTCTCTTTATAAGCCAAAACAGTACATTATCCCACACGCTTAACGTACAGCCGGACTATTTAAACTAGTAAAACACCATTAATTATCATCATTATAAATCTTGGGTTGTGTTTTCTGCCCAAATACTTAGATTCAATTGCTGCCCATTTTTCACTTTACACTGTTACAGCATGTTTCGGCGATGTTTCTTTTTTCAAGTAGTAAACATTTTCCACACACTTTTGTTTCAGTGCGAGTATAAAAAGGCGGAACCTCCCTGTTTAGCGAACTGTTGGAGGCATCCCCCAGTTTTGAGTTCTGCCGGCCTTTGCAGTTGTTGCCAGTACTGAGCAACTTGTTTGCAAGGTATATTACACGGTGCAAGATGAAACATTGCATTGTGCAACCTCGCCTTTTATATCCTAACCCTGTTTGATTTTAATAGCGAGGGTCAACCAAGAAAGTAAGTAATAAGTACCCCCTCATATAAATAAGTAAGTATACAAGTAAATAAGTAAGTTAGTTTGTAAGTAAATAATTAAGATAGTAAGTATCGACTTTATTTTAACTGTTGTTGCAGTTCAGCTCCATCACTTTTTTAAATGAACAAACTTTATTTACAGTTCCGTCACCAAAGAACTGCATGTTCATAAATTAGTCATAGGTGAAGGATTTTACGGTCAAAGATACAATGTATGCGTTAGTCAGTCAGGCCAGAAATTGGACCCTGTAAGGAGATAAAGTACTTGAATTATTAATTATAAATAATTAAAATTTGGCTCGATTCTAGTTAATGTTTTTGCCGGTCTTCAATTAATCATTTTCCCTGCCAAGTGCCCATGTTATTACAAAAATAAAAACGTTTCATTTGAAGTTTAAGTAAAACATTAGGCTTATAACAATGATAACCGTTTACTTTTTACGGGTGAAGTTGCTCACTTGAATGTCATATCTTGAGTGTGATATCTTTGCCTGTTGTCGATCTTGTCCTGGATGTAGGAGGTAGCAGCCTCGTCCCGCTTACTGATTATAAATTAAGAACATCGTGGTCCCGAGATGAAAAACTGAAGATGGAAATGGCTGAACCAGCTTCTTCTTTTTTATCTTCTTACTATTCGCCTTCCCGTAAGACCCGCTCGTGTACCTCAAGCTTCGCGCGCTCGGTTTTCGCACTGCTGGCCAAACAACCTCGTCCCGAGAAGCCCCTGGGAACGAGGTTGCTGGCCAAAATGATTGCATTTCCCGCTGCACCCTATTATAAAGGAGCCGCTGAAGGAGCCTTTGAAATGAAGCAGAGGGGTTAACACAGTTGAAAAAACTACTCACGTAAATACTTTTTTTTGTAACGAAGTCAAAAGTTTGGTGGGGTACAAATGAATGAGAAATGCGCGTAGGTTAAAACACGAGCCACAGGGAGCCCACTCGGCCACAAATTAACCCGGTTTCTGTAGCATGAAGCAACTAGGAATATTGCTACTCCCCCCTGAATGAGATGATAGTCCATTGCAGGATTACCCCAGCATTTTATCGCTGGTAACCATTTATACACCTGGGTGGAGGGAGACAATGTGGAGCAAAGTTTCTTGTCTAAGGAAACAACACACTGGCAATGTACCCATTTATACACCTGGGTGGAGAGAGACAATGTGGAGTAAAGTTTTTTGTCTAAGGAAACAACACACTGGCTGAGAGACCAGGCCTCGAACAACCGACCTTCAGGTTGAAACTGAGTCCGACGTGCTAACCACTAGACCACCGCGCCTTCACAGAATGCGCGCAGGATAACATATTAAATAGCCGGGACATTTAACTAATTATCCGTTCGCGCTATAACCTGTAATATTTTAGCTAATGAAAAAAAGTGGAGACTTTCTCAAATCTCGGCTCCTATTTTGATTCTAGAAAGAAATAGCTCTTGTAAGCTCTAAAAAGGGATAGAATTGAAAATGCCTTGTGTGACCATTAAGAACAGCTTGGCGAGTGCGCAATGTCGGAAGTCGTCACGCTTTTCCGGGAATGGCCGGAAATATTCACAGACAAAAGGCTGAACTTTGAATTAATGTAGCCTCGACACAACATGGCGGATCAATTGAAAAGGGTTTACCTTTTTAACTGTGATAATACTTATAAACTGGAAATAGTTGAAGAGTTTTTGGTTAAAGTGGAAGAGAAATATGGCTTTCAAATCGTGGTCGAACGACTTTATTTTGGTTTACAACGAATGGCGGAGATGTGCGAGACAACTATACCTACATTGCAGATGGATTTCGCTATCTTTGTTGTTCATGCAAATGAATCTCGTCTCTCGATCAACGAAGATAATGCTGGGATTGGTTACGCGAAGCTCTACAGAACTTTGCTACAGAAAACGGGTGAGTTTTCTTGGTTTGTGTTCCACTAAAACCTAGAACTTTTAAAAGTTACACAGCACAAAGTTGATAAAATTAAATCTTTCACTCCAAGTGTAGCTAAGAGTGGCTAGAATAAAAACTTAAGAAAAATCCTTAATTTAGTTTTGTAAAATACTAAAAAACAAACAGTACCACAAGAAAGTACTGCTGAAGACCTTATGTTTAAATGGTATAAACAATGTAGGATTTCATATACAGACTCAAATTAGTTAGAACCACCTTGTACAGCATAATAAACAGCACCACAGAAAAGTACTGCTAAATAGCTTTCATTTGAACGGTCACACTTTAGGATTTGATCCTCAAAACTTAGAACCACCTTGTCAGCATAGTAAAACAGCACCACAGCAAATTACTACTCGGTAGCTTTCGTTTGAATGTTTTATTAGAGCTAAAGCCACGTAGCATACACGAGAAAAGCTGATGTTTTATGTCGCCACTGAGGGTATTATAACATGCAAGAATTGCTGCATGCCTTTTATATACCTAATAAACGAAACACCCTTTCCATTGCTAGTATAACAGATCGAAATGAAAAATGATTATTCAAAACGGAAAGCAATGAGTCAAACACTTTCGGTTTCATGCAATCGCGTGGTCACGTGACAGGGCACTGTCAAGACAAAAAAGGCGGAAGCATTTCTAGGAAAAAAGTTCACTTTTGTCTGGGTCAAGCGCCAAAACCGGAAGCATTTCTAGGAAAAATTTTGCAACGATTGTCTGGGTTTTTGCACTAATGTCACGCGACAAAACCGGAAGCATTTCTAGGAAAGAGTTCGCAACATTTGTCTCCAGTTTGACAACATTGTCACGCGACAAAACCGGAAGCATTTCTGGGAAAGATTTCGCAACATTTGTCCGGGGTTTGTCAAAAGACAAAACCGAAAGTATTTCTGGGAATGATTGTGCTTCATTTGCACCAATATCATGCGACAAAATCGGAAGCATTTCCAAGATAGATTTGCAGTTTCTCACTGTTCTACAGGAAGTGAAAAGAGAGTGGAGTGAGCTAAACTTGTTTATTAAAACGGAAATTGAGCGAATTCGTACGTAGCCTGCGAATACAGCCGCCTCTCATCGCTCCCGGCCGCAAGAGGCGTTCGCGCGAGAGAGCGTCTGCGATTTACTTTGAGAAATTCCATACTGATGACGAAAATCTGTCCCGCATCAAGACAGGAACGCTGATTGGCCAACTTGATAATTTTACATAATTATGCTTTAATTTATGCAGTGTTGTAACTCAATCGCCAGTTGCGAGGATAATCTTGTCTGTCGTTAGAAACTGTTCGACTCTGTGTTCAATCTATTTGTCCTATGTTTAATGTTTTGACGTTACAAGCAAATCAGTTTCAGGCTTTTTATAGTTTTATCTGCAGTAAAGAGGTTTTTCTACTTTTGTCAATTTACCGACCGGATATAGCAAGTCACTGATATTTCAAACGGCGCCACTCGTGCACGGCTGGATGAATGAACATTTATCGGCGATACATGGTAAAAAGAATCCCGTAATTATCATCATCAGTCTGCTTTTAGCGGAAAGACTGCCTTTAGACTCATGGCACCGCAATGGCCGCGGTCGAAAATGGCAGTTTCTTTCGCCAATATTTTCAGGGCAAAGATGGAAACAGAAATAAGGTCAAATAATAAACCACTAGTACTGCACGCAAGGAAATGTTATCCGTTGTAACGCAATACAACCCTGTGTGCCTACATCCTCATGGACAAATGAATCACAATCTTTGCTTAGACGGATCTATAAAAACCTCCCCTTGTTTCATACAAAAAGGGGTAGATCTTTAAAAGACATACTGATCAGGGCTAAACTGTAAAAATCAAACTACAATTAAAACACAGTGAACATAGGTCATAACAAACACGCCAGGCGCTTGTTGGATTCGTGATGGGCCTGTCAACACCTTTCATTTCATTTGGTTTCACCGCATGCACATTATTATAATTATACGAGATTAGCGACGGGTGATTTACGTCATCAGTATGGAATTTCTCAAAGTAAATCGCAGACGCTCTCTCGCGCGAACGCCCCTAGCGGCCGGGAGCGATGAGAGGCGGCTGTATTCGCAGGCTAATTCGTACGACTTGGACTCGTTTTGTAAAGAGCAATAAACACGATGTTGACATTGCATAATTCAGGACGGATTCCAGTTTAAAGACTGAGGAAATGATTTAGAGTCTCCAAAACGCAGTGAAAGGCGTCTATTTTACGGTCATTAATGTAGAATTATCTGTAAGTCTGCCGATCTCCATTGCTCAAATTTATGAATTACTTTACGTTTAACTTTCACTTGCATGAGCGAGCATAATCAAAATATGAAATTTGATTTTGCAAAATACAGTGGAGCCTCATTACTCCGGCCACCATTAGGCCTCCAAAATCTGGCAATAATGGGGTTGATCTAGAGTAAAAAGCTTTTGTTCAGGCCATGAAAAAGTGGCCGAAATATCGAAGTGGCTGTATTAACGGGATGGCCGTTAGGCGGGGTTCCACTGTACTGTGAAAACAAACAGTACCATGCGAAAGATATTATACTAATGAGGTTTCATTTCAGAAATCACACTGTACGATATGAAAACCTAGAAACACAATGAGAGGGTTTAAGACTGAAAATTATGTCACATCGCCGGATTTTCCACTCTCGAAAATAGATCTATGTTTTAACTTGAAATAGCAAGTTTGTCCCCAAGTTGTGCGCCTCTTGTGTTCCAAGCGATTCGCAGTAACTTTCTGCCTTCCATCGTCCAGGTAACAAGGTGTTGATCGTGATAGGCGGAGACAGTTATTACAAAGATCCAGACGAAGAAGCACGCTGTGTCATCTCGCGCTGGGCGAAAAGGAAGGTGGCTTCACAGTTCCATGAAGAGTATCTGGATGGAAGACAAAGCTTCATCTTCTCTTGGGATAAAAAACACCGACCGATTCACGAGGAAGCCCTGCGGCATTACTTTGATCCCAGTAAAAGAGGGTTCAAGTTTGAATACACACCTCCGAAGCCCCTGCCAAAGCCTCCAAAAGTACCCAAAGTCACTCCACCAGCCATAACTCCAAGGGAAGAGGTAGACCTACCCCTTACCTTTATCTGTGGGTTATTTTTGCGAACGCGCAATGTATACAGCCTGCGAGCAGGCTCGCGTTTGGGGGTGTTACGTAGGAGCGGCGAAACCCCCGAAAACCACCCGGCAAGCGAAGCGCTCCATACCAGGTTTGGTTTATTTCACGGCTTGTTTTCCGCCTGCCCCTGAGACCCCAGATGCGAGCCCGGTCGGGGGCGCAGTATCAAGGTACAAAGATTTTATTAAAAAGTTAATTAGTGGACTTTTATTATAAACTTCGGCCAGACCGCTGGAATTGCACAACCATGTCAGAACCATGTTCCGTTTTTCCAGTTTTACAACAGCAAAATCAAAATGTTTATGATACATAAGAATTTGAAACCACAGTTAATTGTTCTCTTGCTGTAATGAGGGATAAGTCCAAAACAAAAAGAGACTATCGTGTAACCAAAAAGAAGAAAATGTTGCCAAAAATGTTGGGCGTAATCGAGGTTGCGGCTGACTAAACGCGACTGTACTTTTTGCGTTTTGTTTTTACTCGAAACCTGAAGAGAAGTGTCATATCTTGTTTCTTGTCCCTCTACACAGGTGTCTGTGGAGGTGACAGATGACAGAAAGCCTCTTCTTCAAGAAGAAGGAGGAACTACTGGAACCCGCCGTAGATCCATCAGCAGCGATAGGGAAAGGCAGAAACGTGAGTCGAGAAGTGACGCGGAGGAGGGTAGTTATGGAGGTGAAAAAAATTTCTTTGTCAGTGAAAACAGCGAATTAAAAGCTCAGTTGTGTTTTAATATAGGAAAAGAAGCTTAATCATAGTCATTTTTCTGTGTTTAAGATGATATTTATTGTATGGCGCTTTACCCATTATATATATATATATATATATTATATATATATATATATATATATATTTTAAGCCCAATACCGATTTTGAATAACTTGTCCATAAAATAACTGAATTATACCTCATTCACTGCAATAAAACCCCAGATCTCAAGGTGATATATAAGATTCTAACCGACCTGGTTCATTTTCAAGGTGAAAGCTACGTCATAATATCGATATCGTTCTCGTATCACACCGTTTGAAATAGCGTTATCGGCCCATGCAAAAAGGCTCTATTCGTGGTTCGTATTATGCAAGGTCCATAATACGTATTTTAACAGTGATTCATTCAAATTTCAGCAATTGGTTCTGGTGCCAGTGGTACATCAGCTGTTTACCCAGCGGATACCGTGTTGCTGGAGACACGCATGCGTCATGGAAGAATTTCTTACAAAGCCGAAGACGTCATGCAGTGGAAAGACAGATGGCGGCCTTCAGAAAAAACGGAATCAGATCTCATGGAAGACTGGAAGTCAACTCCTGTCGCTAAAGTGCAGTTCATCAGTTCTGGTAATGGAGGGGTTCGCATTGTGGTTGTCAAGGCGACACCAGGCGGTGTTTTGAGGCGCTGCTGGGAGTTCTGTTTGAATGGCTGTGAGAGATGCATGGTCGTGTGTGGTAATGCCTGTGGGACATGCATGGTCACGTGTTTTCTGGGTCTGGTTCACTACCTCGGGTTGTTATGGGGTTGGTTTGTTGGCCTTTTCAGGCGCTGATGCTGCTAAAAACATTCATAATCGTAAAACCAGACTAAAATGTAGTTTTTACAAATGACCAATCACAACAAACTAAAACAAAACTGATATAGCAGCACAACAATCCGATAACATTACTGCACATGTCAATAACACGCGAACTCTGAAGTTCAAGACTCAACCAACAGTTTCGTTTTTCACTGCCGCAAATATCATAACGGACGTCTCAGGAAACAACGATGCCACACAAAAAATTGTCAAAAGGACGGTTTGTGGGCTGTGATTGGTGGATTTTGATCCATTTTGTCAGTTTCTGTTTTCAGGGGTCCAAAGTTTGTCGCCATAATTATGATAAACGGCAGCGTAGAATGTAGGAATGTTGGAATGTTGGAATGTTGGACTTTGAACTTAATTAAAGACGCAGTAAACTGGCAATGCACTTAAAGGAACACTGTCCCGCCAAAAAAACGAAATTATGTTTATTATTAATTTCCATGTTTTATCGCCAAATGCCACTAAATATACAACTAAATTGAATAAAAAGATGCTATAGAGCAAAACGATACCAGTAGTTTGGAGAAAAATTACAGGATTACAAGAATGGAAGTGGATTACAGTTCATCAATTTTGATTTCGTAACAGGCGGTCAAGAAGGTTTTCATTCTGGTTGAATTTGAATTTTTTAGTCGTTATTTTGTCTTTTTAGTTCATATTTCTTTGCGTTCATCTTTTTTGGCGATTTTTTCTTCCTATTTTAAGATAATAACGCAAGCTTAAGAAAGCCCTGGCCATAATCATGAATGCACGATATTTCAGCCGAGACACTATCCCTTCAAGAATATGATAAGGCCATCCCCATAAAATGTTTCGTTTCCCATCGCCTTCCCTCTGGTGAAAGTGGGTCGGTCAGGCGGGCACAAAAAAAAATTGACCGAGGGAGCCTGAGAACAAACAGAAAAAACGTGCATGCTAAGTAACAAGGCCTGGTTACACGTGTGCTTTCGATTGCCCATTGTTTTCCAAATCCAAAATTACTCCTCATGACCTTCTACAATGGAGGCTAATAAAATAAGTCTTGATTACATGTTGAAAAAGTAAAATTTGGCTTTTTTCCAAAAATAAAAAAAAAAATGGGTAGGTCGGGCGATGGGAAACGAAACATTTTATGGGGATGGCCTAATAAACGCCAATAAAGAACTAATAGTCAACTATCGCCTTGTCGGACACCTCCGCACTATAACTGACACCTCGTTACGTTATTATCGACAAGAGTTTGAAGTCCCAGCAATTGAGATTTGCTGAACTTAATAACTGGTACTGACTCTGTGAAAAATGCAATGTTGGCATTATGTCACGAGCGTGGGACAAAGAAAAAAATCGAGTCGCTAAAAGGATTCGAAACTATGACCCTCCGCACACCGGTAAGATGCTCTAACCACTAAGCTACGAGAGACTTGTCACGAGTTAGGCCATAAACTCGCCAGGTGGCTCGTAGCTCAGTGGTTAGAGCATCCGACCGGTCCGCGGAGGGTCGTAGGTTCAATTCCTGTTAGCCTGTGAACAGGCTCTCTAGTAGGATATAGTGCGAACAGGGAACGGCCGTTATCTACTTTCGTCATACCACCCACAAGGAGACAGGCCTGTTCATGGGTTCATTTCCTGTTAGGGACTCAGACTCAGAATCAGACTCAGACTCCCACGCTCGTGACATGATGAACATTACATTTTTCTCATTCATTACCGAACTTAACATTTACCATCTTTCTTTATTTATCATATTTATTTATCCAGTAAAGAATTAGCAAATCGTGGTCGCAATGTATCCGCTTAAGTGGTAATTGACTGTAGAGAGGAATGAACAAAAACTGAGCTGTAATTGAGGTTGCAATATATAAACAATACATCGAATAACAGTGTGTTGAAGAACAGATAAAAAAATCATTGGAGAACTGTTGTAAATGTATAAAGTAGCGAACCTTCCCAGCAGTAAAGATTTTTGTGTCTACCGTGCTTGTGCAGCGTAGACACTTTACTAAAACCGAAAGCTGTAACGATAAAAGTTGATTATTAAGTGTAACAACAAATTAAAAGTTGTTTATTCAGTATAACAATGAAAGTTGTAACAATGATGCAATCCATTATAAATAGGCAACCGACAAGGTCAATTGAATGAGAACTTTCCATGCTTTCTACAGACTAATTAATTTCTGCCAAAAAATCTCTGAACCTTTAAATATTTGGTTCTTTTAAGACGTGAAAGTAAAACAATTGGCCGAAAAAGATCAAAATAAAGGCAACCAACCAGGTCACCAAGTAGGTCGAGTTGGCGATCCGTTGACGATCCGGGTTTCAATTAAGTAGTGTGCAGTAAACACATGCTCCCCAAAGGGAGCAAGCAGAAAGTTACGAACTTCTGTAATGTATTCAAATAAAGTGACGTTTATACCACCCATTGGCGGCCTTACCACCCTGGGAAAAGAAGAATTCAATTTTTTAGTAATTTCTTTCCAAGATATTTTTTCAAATCGTATTCCTGAAACTTTCACCTCTCATCTTTGTACAAATTAAAATTTATGACTTGTTTTCGGGATTTTCCGAGGTTAAAATCTTTAAAAATCGACGTTTTGGCCAGTTTCACTGGCCTTCTTCAGGTCCTTTTAAAAAAGTATCAATATGTATTTTTAGTTACAAAAGTTACATGCGGTTACATGCAGTTACCAAGCTAAAAAACGTTCCGCCATATTGATACATTTTTAAAAGGACCTGAAGAAGGCCAGTGAAACTGGCCGAAACGTCGATTTTTAAAGATTTTAACCTCGGAAAATCCCGAAAACAAGTCAGAAATTTTAATTTATATTTTTTCAAGTTGATTTAACTCATAGGATCGCGTTGTATTTAGGATTATAGCAACCTGTGAGCATCTTGCTTTTTAAACTAATTAGGCAGTGAATTACTCTTTTTACACTGAAATATAAAGGGTGCTTTGAAAAAGGAGTCTACAACATTTATTTAATATGGCGTATTTTTATTTTTAGAACGTGAAAAATATATAACAAAATTATATAGTAAAACTTAGTTTCTATAATTTTTGCATGCAAAACTATATATACTGTAGTTTATAATTTTTTGAAAAGCGCCTTAGAACTTTGGTATTTTTGGCGGCTATATAGTTGTCATTAATTCAACAATGTTAGAACGTTTAGCCGGGAGCCGGGCTTTAAAACCATTGCATCCTATATCTCGAACTCTCTCGGTTATTGACAGAGGCAAACAACGTGCTAAAAATCTAGACTTGTCTATCAGTTTTTCGCTTTTTGAGGGCAAGTCTATTGGCGGAAGTTTTAAAACTGATTTCATCAGTTTTATCAACGAATGTCGTTAGGAAATGGAACAATAACGTTCCATGAACGTAGACACATCTTTGACGTTTGTCTTAACCTCGCCTTTGCTATCGGTTAGAAGCTCCAACTGAGCTGTGGGCGTAAGCTTCCAAACTTTCTTCAGCCTACGTGCTTCTTCCTCTGACACCCGCCATTTTTTGTCATCCTTCCAAATCGTCACGTCTTCAGTCTTATAGGAGATGACGCCATAACGCATTTTGGTCGACAGCAACACAGTCCCACTCGGGATCTTCGTAGTACGTGCGCCTTCTGTGAAAGCTGTATGGAAAAAAAAGGAATGTAAAGAAAGATAGATTCAACCTCATTCACTTTATTTGTCGCGAAGTGCTTTTCAGGTAACTAGGAGTAAATATTTTTGATAAATATATATATATATATATATATATATATATATATATATATTTATTTAATTTAAACATTAATTAAACCTTTAAGGAGGGCATTTGCACAACCCGAACAGCTACAATGTGAGGAGAACTCGTTACTTGGCGCATGGGTAGAAAAAATAAAAAAAAAACATTAACAAAAATTCAACCTTCAACAACACAGATTTTTTCCGAAAGTAAAGAAAATTGTCAAAGAAAACGAGCTTCAAAAAACAAAAAGTAGGGATCACCTACTATCCAATCGAGTTCAATCACAGGGAGCTCACACAAACAGATTGTGTGGTAACCCTGTGGTTATATCTAAGTCAAGTTAACGCATCTGCTAACAGCCCTTCATGTCAGTTCATATGCACGCTCGTAAATGGCGCGGTATATAGCATGGCGACATGAATTGCGTGCGCTATACAATACAATACAATACAATACTTTATTTTCACATTTCCATGACATTTTGTTACAAGAAAATTTATATCTAGCTAAACTAAAATTACTAAAACAATAGGACTAATAACTAAATATAAATAACATTTGAGGAAATGCCTAGCGTCTAGGTTAACCATACAGCTTTCTAGTTAGACACTAGTCTTGTATAGTATCAATTCACATGTAGACATCTATTACAAACACATAAACACACACACCGCACACAAATAGCAAAAAATAGCGAAAATTAGAAGACGACTGGGGTTGGACAGTATATCTGTTTCGACAATAAATACCGTTTAACTTTTTTTTTTTGAAATCAAAATGACCAAGATGTTTGAATTCTTTTGGTAATTTTTCCCAAGAGTCAACTGCTAAAGCTGATGATGTTTTTTTTTTCGATATTAGTCCTGATAGTTTCTGATATTAGTCCTGAAGCAGCGCAGCTAGGATGCGCATAAACAATTTGCGCGAACGTCCTCAGTTTAATTAGCTTGCGATGGAAGACGTCTTTTCCGGCTTTTGTTTAGCAAATAAGAAGCAAAGATGCTGCTGGTCACTCAGTACGTAGGATCTGGAGAAGATCTAGTCAGCCAAAAATAGAGATAAAATTAAAGTATAAAGCAAGGCTGATACTATGTAGAACATTTAACGCGACAACGACATGATAGAGCCCAAACTGAAAGCCAAAATGCAACCCCGTTATTTAGGTTATCACGCAACGATCCTTAGTGGGAGCGTTGCGTGACCACCCAAATAACTGTTGCGAAGGAGACCCCAGCCTTCCTCGTTCCCAGAGCCCTCCTCTCGTTTGGTTACGAGACGCAATTTACCGCTCTGGGGACAAGAATGGCTTTTGTTTCACCCGCGAGCCGAAAGGAAGTCTGCGATCCCGAACTGTGGAATCGATTTCTGCGACGTCAGTATTTCCCAACCAATCACAACTCGTCTCCCATATCCGTGCAGCCACCATGGGTGAATGGAAATTAACGCATAGTTTACGGCACCGGGCATTGTTTTCATGTAGCTCTGCAGTTCTTGTACAATCGTGAAACGTTTGTTATTCGAAGGTTTTCTTTGTGCACAATTGCTGTGTTGTTGATATCGAGGGATTTTATGGCTTCTGAATTAAATATATTCAACCGTCGCATGAATCAGACGTTGGCCTGGATGATATATCCTGTTGTGTATTTTGATATCTGTTTTGAATATGATATGTTCTCTTTGCCCCTGTTCAGGGTTGTGCCTAAATCATACCGTCCAGAAGGACGTCGGACACCTTATTGAGACTTATATAACGTAATGTTAATTTTTAAGTGTAAAATCTAAAAAAATCTAAAATCCCCACTCAGGATTGAACCTGTGACCTCAGCTAGGCTTAGGCGTACATAGCCTACCGTACCACTGTACGACCTAGCTTCTCGGGGTGCTTAGTCCTAAATTTAACTATGTAAACTGCTACCCCTAAACTCAACTGAAAGCAAACCAGTTACTCCGTTATATAAGTCTCAATAAGGTGTCCGACGTCCTTCTGATTTGGGCTTGACCCCTGTTCAGTTATTGTGGGATTTTTAACCCTTCTATTTTTTGAGAGAAAAAGAGAAAGATTTGAACATCAGTCTGATGTGTTCTTTATCCTGATCGTGATGGGATTGAAAAAAAAAATGTTGACCAGATATTGATCTGTGGCAGGCTGACATGTAACAGGACTCCACGCTTTCTTAGTGAACCTTGTTGGTTAAGAACAAAACAAAAGGGTTGACATCACAGAAATTGTTGGTCACCTCGGAATCGCAGACGTCCATTTCTCCGCCGTGGTGAAACAAATGCCGGAAAGGCCGTTAGGAAACTAATCTATTTGTAAAAAGAGAAAACAAACAAACATATAATGTCTGTATTGCATAACAGGATAATCTGTGTAACGGAATTGTTTCAATCCTTCAAGACTGGGCCAAGACTGACTATAAAAAAGAATATCCATGGGAAATAATTTTATATTTTTATTGAGTGTGTCAGTAATTCACCTTGTACAGAATATATATGGCAAAATTGCTTCTGAATGGCTTTCATTTCAACTGATGAAACACTTAACGTGAATGGAGTCTTGGGTGTGGGAGTAAAAGAACAGTTTCATGATCTCACGAAAAATTAATTATTCAGAAAATAAATTTTGGTATCAAACCCAACAGATGGTCATCTTTTGATAAGCAGTATCCATAGTTACTTGTCTACACGTTTAGCCAGGCTTTTATTTTAACCCTTTCACTCCCAGAGTCAATTATGGAGACATGTAGTGCAGTTCTAACTTTTGAGTCTGTCAACGAAATCCTATGGTGTGACCATTCAAATGAAACCTCTTCAGCAGTACTTTTACATGACTTACATGGTACCATTTGTTCTAACTTTTGAGTCTGTTGATGAAATCCTATGGTGTGATCATTCAAATGAAACCTCTTCAGCAGTACTTTTGCATGGTACCATTTGTTCTAACTTTTGAGTCTGTTGATGAAATCCTATGGTGTGACCATTCAAATGAAACCTCTTCAGCAGTACTTTTGCATGGTACCATTTGTTCTAACTTTTTGTCTGTGGATGAAATCCTATGGTGTGACCATTCAAATGAAACCTCTTCAGCAGTACGTTTGCATGGTACCATTTGTTCTAACTTTTGAGTCTGTGGATGAAATCCTATGGTGTGACCATTCAAATGAAACCTTTTCAGCAGTACTTTTGCATGGTACCATTTGTTTTTCAATATTTTTACAAATGAAATTTGGGATATTTCTTGAAGTTTGGTATTTGGCACTCTTGGAAGTTGAAGGGTTAAAATATTTATCGCGCCTTTTTCTACGTCGATTGAATGCCATAAACATGAAAAGCTGCCATTTTGCCCACACAATACCTGGCGCAGTAGGTTGTCGTGCTTCATCAACTGTAGGCGGCTGCGGGTTGCACACTATGTTATCTCTGGGTCTTCTTTCCTCCTTAGAATCAGTTGGTTTTTCAAGCACCTTTTCGGTTACATGCAAAAGAAACGGAACAAAATAAATTTTATACAAACTCATTGCGTTATCAAAGCCAAACGTTTGTACATAACACGGGCTTAGTCTGAGGCGGATTTAGGGGTGGGTCGAACTAGCCTAAACCCCCGAAACTGAAATCACAAACGTCTAAATACGTGTGGTTTCTGAAAAAAATCACTGAAATATAAAAATCCTTTTAAAATTATATACATTTGAACATAAAAAGAGCAAAAATGCGAACATTAACTGATAAAAGTCTATCCATAGTTTAAGTTTAAAAGCAGTAGCGATAAGTGCTTCCCGTGATTTGTCTACAAGACTACCGAACGAGGAAGCCAATGAATGTCCTCCGTCGAAGTTTGCGTAAGGCTACGCCGTTCTTTCCCAATCAGGATCTTAAAAACTTAACTCAAAGCCGAATGATTGTTGGAATGTGAAGTCTGTCACAGGAATATAATGTCCAAGAGGGGAAAGCAGCAACAAATTGAGCATTTTTTCACATCAGCAAGGTAAGCCATGCATATTAGAGCAACAGTAGTTCAGCTGTTTGAAAAAGCTAGTTGATCTCGACTGATTCATTTAATGATTTATATGTAGTCAGTCTGTTGTGCAATACACGTAAATGACTACAATCTCCAGTTTTAATTTCAATACAAAAATGTTCTCGATTATTGTAAATACTTTAAGTTCTTTTTTCAAGGCTAGTTAGCTCAGATAATAATTTCTTTCAAAGTAATTTTCTATGCCAATAATGTGACGAAATGGATTTTTATTGAAATGATACATTCGTCGTTTCTTCAAGTCAAAAAGACAAAACATGGGCAGATCGTATACTAGTATTCGATTGTAGGATGTCGTGAGACAAGTCAAAAATCCATCGATCATTCAAACATACTTCCCTGTAACTGCAACGCCCGTTTCAGGTTTCGCGCATCCACTATAGCAGGCTACTAGCAAAACACATTATTTCGTGTTAAGTGATGTCAACAGAAACTAAGTTAATTGCGTACTTACGGAGGTATTTTTCTTCGAGACCGTTTGTTGGTGTTCAAACACCTTTCCTTTCTTGCTTGGATCAAAGTAATGGATCAGTGCTTCCTCGTGAATTGGTCTGTGCCGCTTGTCCCAAGAAAAGACGAAACTCTTTCTTCCATCCAGGAATTCATGACGAAATTTGGTTTGAATGGTTCTGTAGGCCAAATTTGAAATAAATTTATTTTCCTCTTCATCTTTGTTTTTATATCCCTCGTCCCCAACAATCACAACTAATACTCTTTCACCTGAAACAAAATGACAAGATAATAACGTGAGGAGTTTCTTCTACCATATGTTCATATGTTGTCCAGCATTTTAGCCTGTTTTTAATTTTGAGTTCTCTCTTTTGCGGCATTTTTGATAGAATATTTGCTGCGAACCTAGCGAGCAGCAGCCCTATTTAACTCAGATACCGGCTTAATTCTCGGTGGCCAATGTACCAAACCGACCCATTGTGGTCGCAATCACATACATTAACCCTTTGACTCCCAAGAGTGCCAAAGATGAAAATTCATATAAATCCCAAATTTCATTTTGTAAAAATATTGAAAAACAAATGGTACCATGCAAAAGTACTGACCAAGAGGTTTCATTTGAATGGTGACATCATAGGATTTCGTTGACAGATTCAAAAATTAGAACTACACTACATGTCTCCATTGACTCTGGGAGTGAAAGGGTTTAAAAGCCATTTATTCAATTTTCGCTTTGTTGTCATTGTTCTTCTTCTTGTGCGCGTTAGTTTATTTGGCAGGCCAGTACATGTTTCGTCTAAATAAATAAAAAACATAACAATAGTTACAATCGAAAGGCCAGGTAGTGCACAGTACGCAGTTCATGCATACATATACCAGGGGCGGATCCAGGAATTCCTGAAAGGGGAGGTTGTACACCTTAAAAACTTTCGACGCCATCGGCGTGGATGGCGAGCGCTGCAGGTGCGAGGTTCTAGAGGGGTCCGGGGCCATGCCCCCGGGAAAATTTTAACGATTTTACTCTCTAAAACGCCATTTCCAGCACTCCTGAGACCCGAAAAGCGTTTGTGAAGGCATGATATAAAATCTGGAGTTTACCTTATTTCTCAACCAGAAAACCAAAAATAATAATTAATGCATGATTAAAAGGGCAGCAGAAACAACGATAGTAATTTGTCGTTTTCACTCATACCTCGTAAATCGAACAATGTAGCCTAAAAGAGTCTTTTTGGATAAGCTTTTACAAAGCCCTCGTATATCTCGTCTACTCGAATTTCTCAGAGTAATGCATAGCAAAAATAGCGAATCTGAGAAGCGCTCTTCAAACATCGTTGATCTGGAGCAGGTCTTGATCTGTTTCATGGGCGAAAAGGACCGATCAGTTTCAGCACTACTGATTGGTAGGGTGCATGCAATGAGGAGATGACGATGGATGTTTGGAAAAGCATCCTCGTCACACGCACCAAGTGCTAGAAGAAGATTGCTTGGAAGTTCCTTCTCTGCTGACTGCCACATAGTTTGCCATCTTCGCAGCTCATTCCCAAGGGATTTGGGAAATGGAAGGTCTTTCTCCCAGTACAACATGCCTTCTGTTTCGTCAGATAGCTCCAGGGTGTTATTGACTATGATTGATGGTACTAGATAAAGCATGTGAGAGGCGTGGCGATCCTCGTCAAAAAATAAGTCTTGTATTTGAATAATCAGGGAATCAAGAAGGGCAATAGCCCTAAATTTTTTGAAATGATCGATTGGATCCTGACACGTTCTTTTCACATGTTAACGTCCTACTGTCGCGAAATGTGCATTATCTTTTCCTAACTTGACAATCAGTTGATTGGTGGAAGTGAAACAACTACGTATAAAACAATTTTATTCCTCGCGAAGCGAGGGCCGAAGGCCCGAGCGTAGCGAGGTTAATAAATTTGTCGTCCCTCGGGAGCTGAGCCGCGTGAATTCGAGCGAAAAAAAAAAAAAATTTATATATTTATATACTTGATGGTGTCCGGCAGTTGCCTGGCAACAAAAATCGCGACCGCTGACAATGGCGTATTCATGTTTATTCATGGCGGCCCACAGGCAGCCCAAGCTTAGTATGTGATGTTTACGCAACGAACGATTTGTAGACTTTGTATGGGAAATCCATTTTAGTCTTATATATGCTAAAATAAAGCTTTAATGTGGAAATAAACTTCACTTACCTCAACATTGTGTTTCCGTTGTGTCTTGTATGCAATTTGGGCTCAAATGATGTCCATTTTAGACGGTTTTGTGGCTTACGAGTTTTTGCGATGTCGTTGGTTGTCGTTTCCACTCCGCTGCCTGTGGGCAATTTCTGATGCAAATGAGAAAGAACAGCAAAGACAACAACGCTGGATTCCACAAGTGGCTGGAAATCCTTGTCCGTGAAAATTAACCACCGAAACTCCCCTGAACGGTGACTTGAAATTCAGCGCGATCGCGATCGAGCAACGAAGAGACGACGAGAGCATAGATTACAAAGGCTTCGAACAGCCTAGGTACACCGTTTAACTAGGTTCAAACGCCTTGACAAAATGCCGCCATTAGAATTCTGAACGAAACCAATCAGGAGAGGCGACACCGACTGGAAGTGTTGGACAAAATGATTCTGTTTGTAGACGCAACGAGAGGCGGCAAGAATTACACGATCAGCTGAATACTCGTGACGAATATCTTTCATACCAGATACGGTAGGGAAAGGCAAACACTGATTACAGGAAAGGCTCAGAGAAGAAGAGCGATTAAGAAATGTAGCTCAAATCACCGGCTAAACTACTGAGAAGATAATCAAACACTGAAAAATAATTCTCTTACTACACACTGTAATTTGATGTTTATTGATATTCTCACTAACGTCACTAAGGAACATTTTAAATGATCAAAACTACAGATAAATGATCAAAACTACAACAACATTTACATGATGTAGCATTGTCTGTGAATGAAACAGTGATCGAGTTGTATACGTATACAGTATCTTGAGTTTACAGCATTCTTCATAAAATAGTTCAATAAGAAATAATATTCGAATGGTTTAGTAAAGAGAATTTCTGTTTACAATTTGGATAAAAACATTTTGTTAGGAAAAGACAATTTTCTGTTAGCAATCATGACCAGCTAATGTCAATGTGTAGCAACCGTATACATGTAGCTAAACACATGACACATCAACATTACTGCTTCACATTTATTATTGGAACGGTGATCAGTATCTTAAATCTCCTCACAATATCAGTGTACAAGCAAGTACATAGATTATACAAATTGAGAACCTGATCACCTTCAACAAAAGTTGTCTGTGGAAATTGAATACAAATTCACTGTAGTTATATGGCTATGTAAACTGCATTGACACCAGTAAGGATAATGTACATCAACAAATTAATTTTGATTTCAAGATTTTTAAAGGTGCTAACTGGTCATGAAGGCCTAAGTCCTGGTCTTAACCTACAAATTCTCCATCCAGGTCTCTATACATTGCTTATGGTATTTGCAGAGAATCTGTTGCTTCAACTTGAATATTCATGTTTTGTAATCAATTTTGTAATTCCCATGACCTGTATCCAAAGTATAGTATTGTTATTGCTGGGAGAATAATCTCATGCCACTTTCACCATTGAGTTGTTATTTTTTGGACAACATCACTTTTCAGCAGCAGTAACCTCCTGTGATCTCAACCATCCAAACAAATAGACAAATGCATTACCAACTGTTTGATTCCCAGAATATAGAACAAAAACTATAGCAGTATGTAAAGGGAACAGGAGATAGCACTAGCTCACAAGTTTCAAAAATGGAATTTAATTGAAACAATCAAAATAAACAGAACACCACTGCATATTGTCCTGGACCCATGCCCCACAGCAGTACTTAATACATCCACTTTCAGACCAATTTTCCTTCTGACAAAAATTAATGAAGATGGGGGGGGGGGGGGGGCAGTCCCATGGCAGTTACAGCGACCCACAGCTCAAAACCCAACACTGACCAACACCAGCTCCCATTTATTTTATTTTAGGAAGACACGGCACAAAGTACAAGTTAAATTGAAGAGACTGAGAGCGAAAATGTCTCAACTTTAAATGAGGTCATTGCCAGCAAGCAACCCAACCTCTCCATTTAAATCAGAAATTCCATCTCTCCCTCCCACATCGCTAAAATTTTGCAATGCATCCTCCCCCGAGCTTCGCGAGCTTCTGCGAGACACGTATTTCTAGTTCTATTATTTTTATGAAGAATCAAACAAATAAAAAAAATGCTGCTCAAACGGGGGGGGGGGGGGGGGGGTGCAACCCCTCAACCCCTCCCCTGGATCCGCCTCTGTATACCATGCTCGGGAAAGGTCCATCTTGCGGATTTGTCTTTTGAATGAATCGTGGGAGGTGATGTTTCTTTAGGTTGCAGGTAGATGGTTATCTCTGACACAGGTGGAACATTATCTATGACACTGAAACTACATCAACCTACCTGATCCACTTGGTGACGTAGTTTGCCTTAATGCTTTATAGATCTTTCCGTAGTGGAGGTCTTCATTCAACCAGCGGAACTCGCTTGCATGCAACATAAACACAGCGTAGTCCATGCACAGTAGCCCAGGGATGGTTTCCTCGACCATAGTACTTATTTCGTGTTCCTGAATTAGCTGTTCCTTGACATTTATCTTAAAATCGACCTTCCCTTCGACTGCTCGGAGTAGTGTCTTTACCTGTTCAAAACTACAAAGTCCACCGCAGTTAAAAAGATAAAAATACATTGAAGACGTTTGCGTTGAATAGGTCGCCATGTTTTCTTTCATTTTTCAGTGAATTCCCGGATTCCCGGAAGTTTCACGTTTCCCGGAAACTTTGTCACGCGATATATCCTGGTCACCTAATCATAGTTCCTCTGGTCACACGATGCAAACTAAACAAATTCTTGAGCTGAATTCTATTTTCCCATCTCTTTGAAAGACTGAGCGTAAAATAGATAAACATCTGAAAGCAATGGGTCACACGACACGATATGGCCAATACCGTACATATCTGCACAGCCATATCACCCCAACAGTGGCAGCCATGGACAGCTGTTTCGTCCTAATGATTCAAGGTTTATATGGAGTATTAAACACGGAATCGACTTGAATTCTTAAACAATGGGAGATAAATTACAACAAAAAGCAAATATATTGTGTGCCTAATTTCGGGTTTAACGTTAATATAAGTCTTCCCCTTATTCCCCGAAATACAGTAAAGAAAAACGTTTTATAGAATGGATGATGAACAGCTCACCTATATTAAAAAAAATGGTCACCGCTGTTCTTCGAATCAAATTTCTTGCAATAATCAATTAAAAATATATTTCTTTCCTTTGGATTATAAATAATTCATAATTAGATGAAGGAACATGGAAACAACAAACATTTTATTTTCCTTTTAATCGTCAATACATAATCCACAATGTTGGTGCTTAAATTTAATTTCTGCTGCATAAAGCGACTCCCCCTCCCCCCTTACTTTAAGTGTCGATCGCCAGTTACAACTGTCGATCGACAGTTATAAGGGGTCTTATAAGTGTCGATCGCCATTTGTTACTGTCGATCGATACTTATAACTGTCGATCGAGACATAACTGTCGATCGACACTTGTAACTGACAGTCGATGTGCCTTAGTAGTGTTTTGTCCAAAGACGGGATATATTTAACCATGCCAACTTGCGGGTATGAGGTTCGAGGCCGGTGAGTTTTGATGTGTCCTCCGGCCGGGACACCTCAATTTACGATCCCCCAACCTCCTTCAAGGCAATTCACGATTCAAACTTTCCATCTTAACATTAAGTTCAAAGAATCTTTATTTGAAACTTCGTAAGTAGTTATACGTAACTGGGGAGATTCGCCACATTTTAATAGTTTTACCTAAGTTCTCTTATTTTTTACCCGTTATTCAAAACACGGTTATTCAATGTATTGTTTAATTGCCATCTCTGTCTCAATAACAACTTAGTTTTTCGTTCCTCTCTAAAGTCAGTTCCCACTTAAGCGGACACATTAGGGATCACGATTTGGTATCCTTAACAGAGAGATTCCGCAATAGTTATTAAGTTCAGCAAATCTTAATTGCCGGAACTTCAAACTCCTGTCCGTAATAACGGGGTGTCAGTTATAGTGAGGTATCCGTAAGGCGAGAGTTGACTGTATTTCCTTATTGGCGTTTGTTATTCATATTCTTAGTGCATTGCATAGAACTCTGAAGTTCGAAGCCCAATAGGCCATTTGCACGATGGCGTCGTTTGACTACAACTACCAGAATTCGTTTCGTTTTTCCTTTCTTATTTAAATTTTGTAATTCCAGTGCGGTTTAAATAACAATAGCGCTAGCCCTAATTTGCACTACAAAACAGAAAACTGAAGGATTCTGGTACTAGTCATATGACGTCATCGTGCAAATGGCCTATTAAGGTTTACGTTAATACGCTGCCGTCAAACATAATTATGGAGACAAATATTGGATCCCTGTAAACAAAAACTGACAAAACGGATCGAAATCCACCAATCACAAACTCTCCTATTGACAATATTATTTTTGTAAGGCATCGTTGTTTCCTGAGACGTCCGCTATGATATTCGCGGCAGTGAAAAACGAAACTGTTAGTTGAAGCTTGAACTTCAGAGTTCGCGTGTTATTGAAAAGCGAAGTAATGTTATTGGATTGGATTGTGCTGTATCAGTTTTGTTTTAGTTTTATTGTGATTGGCCATTTGTAATGACAAACATTTTAGTCTGCCATGCATCTCCTACAGCCATTCCAACAAGACCTAAACCATGCGCAACAGCACTCGCAACAGCCGGGTCTTGTAAAGATAACCTTTATTCCTCCATTACCAGTACTGATGAACTTCACTTTACTGACAGGATATGACTTCCCGGCTTCCATCATTTCCGATACCTGTTTGTCTGAAGGCTGCCACCTGTCTTTCCATGTCATGACGTCTTCGTCTTCGTATGAAATCCTTCCGTAACGCATGCGTGTTTCCAGCAACACCGTCTCCGCTGGGTCAGCATGTAGTGTGCCACTGGCACCCGGACGTATTGCTGAAATTTGAATTGATCACTGTTAAAACTTGTATCGTGGAGCTAGCATAATTCAAATCACGAATGTACAGAATGACCAGAAACGTGAAGTCATTTTGCATTGGCCGATACAGCTATTTCAGACGATATGATACGAAAACGATATTTACCGAGATTGAGCCTTTTTTGCGATATCGATATCAATATAATGATGTCTTCGTTTAAAGTAGAGTCTAGGCTTAAAGGCCCAGATCACCCAAAATGCAATGCGCACCCAATGCTTCGACGATTGAATTTAACGCAGTCGAAAATTCCCGATACATATCGAGTTACTTTGAAAATCCGTTTCCAACCGCGTTAAGATTACATTTCAGTTTTTAATTGAGTAGAAATAAGTTATTTAGTTATTCAGTATGGTTTTGCTTTTGAACGTATATTTGATTGGCGTTTGTTATTTTATGTTATTTTGATCGATTAGTTCGGGATTGTAGTGTAGTGTCAATGGCGAATACTGTTAGGAACCACGTTTGTTTTTTAAACAGCGGACAGGCCTGCAGCAAACTTGGGAAATATGAAAATATTTTGCACACAACATCGCACACCGCAATCAACGTCTGCAAACCTCGTCAACATTCTCCTCTTGGTAGTCAATAGTTGGCGCTGACCATACATGAATATCGATGATATTAAATACTTGGTGTCAATAATGGCCCCCCCTTAAGTGTATTGGACTAAATACATTTTGAATTAATCCACGAGGATGGAGTTCTATGGATATAGTTTTAAAAGAACGTAGCTTTTCCTAACAACTGAACCAGGTAAAGGACAGCGAACTAAGCCCGGGAGGGGGGGGGGGGGGGGGGGGTTACTCGACAAAGTTTTGTACGGGGATGCTCCGCCCCGAGGTCCGAACCCTTACCCTTTCATGTACTGTTTTTGACAGAAAAGGTACCCCTTTCATATACTTTTCATTGAAAATGGTACCCCTTTCATATACCTTTCAATGAAAATGGTGTCCTTTTCATATAGCCTTTACGTGCGTCTGTTTGATAAATTTTGGAAGGCCCTTTTTATAATACTTAAATGACAGTTTTTCCAACACTTTTTATACTTCAACTCATGTTTCCCTAACCTTTCCTATACTTCGTGAAATCCCAACCCTTTCATATACTTCAACTTGTGAAATCCCTACCCTTTCATATACCTCCAGCCTCAAAAAGGTACCCCTTTCGGGCGGAGCATCCCCGTATAGCCCATTATAGGGAGTACCCCCCGGGGAACTAAGAGTGTATGTTGAAATCTTATGTCTTGGTGTTTTAATACTGGTATAATTCAGCTATTTTATAGACCAGTTATCAGTTTAAAAAACGGTTTTGAACTCAAAGTAGAAAAGAGATTAATAAGGATAAAGCACCGTGTATCACACAAGTAATTAAAAGCAAGTCTAGTGTCGACTAGTGTCCTGTCCATATACATACAGTAAATAGGGAGCTTATAATAAGCAACGACGACGGCAACGCCAAGAAAAGCGTCAAATGAAAAAAGGATTCGCGCTAATGTATTTTAAACTACTTTGCAGTTGTTTCAATTTGTTTAGTTTTTCTAATGTGACTGGACTGTCCAGGAGCTGAATTTGAAGAGATAGCTTTCTAGTTCAAATGGAGAAAGGAAAATTAACAGTCGTTCTCCACAAAACCTATAATTTGATCATTTGACGTTGTTGTTTTGCAGAAACGGCAAAGAAATGCATGTACCAAAATGTAAAACGCACGTGCAGAGGCATTGCGTTCGCTCATTAAACCTATTGTTTTGTGCCGTTCTCGCTGCCGTCGCCGGCGTGGTTGTGTAAGCTCCCTAATATCGTCTAAAACACAGTAAAATTACTCATGATGATTAAGGTTCTTTTCATATATTCCAACACAACTGAGCTTTCGCTTCGCTGCTTTTCAAGTCAAAGAGAATATTTTTCACCTCCATATCTGGCTGGCTGCTCCACGTTACTTCTCAACTCACGTTTTTGCGCTTTCCGATCGCTGCTAGCGTTGGAGGATCTGTGGAGGCTTCCAGTAGGTTCGCCTTTGTCTTGAAGAAGAGTTTTGTTGTCATCTTCCGCCTTAAACGGCTGTGTGATAGGGCAAGAAACACATTAAATGTTAATATGCCAGTTTTCTTCACGTTTCGAGGAAATACAAAACACGAAAAGAACAGTGACTGTCACTTTTAGTCACATGACAACAACAACAACAACAACAACTTTTTTTGTACTCTATAGTCTATTTACATGATGAGTAACAGTAATGGAATTAATGGAGTACTGGCTGCCCGAAATAACCATAATGGGCTAGAAAACTAAAATGATAAGCAATATTTTGTAATATTTCTAATTTCTTTCTGTTTTCACATTATCCCTGCTTACCGCAAAAGGACAGTAAAACTGTGGTTTTAAATTCTTATCCATAAAAAATTGATTTTGTTGTTGTAAAACTTGACCTTGCTCTAACCCAATTGTGGTTGTCACTTTGGCGTGTTGGTTATATATATGCAATGATAAATGTCATTTAAGTTGAACAATCCCCGCGGCGGCCCCAGCAGAATTTCGGAACACAAAACACTCTCGTTTAATAACATATATTTGCATAATTTAATAACATATATATGCGGAGCAGCCGCCCATTGCACTGGGCCCATGCGCGACCGGTGACGCCGAGAGGGAGAGTTTTGCTCGCCCTTTCAAGTATCGAGCGCTTTGCCGCTTGCATCTGAGATCCTGACGTGAGCCTGCTCACAGGGGTAGGGATGCTAACCATACCTCGTGCGCCTGATCTTTAGCTGGTCGAATGACTTCAGGTTCTTTGGGCTTTGGCTGGGGCTTCGGAGGTGTGTATTCAAACTTGTATCCTCTTTTACTGGGATCAAAGAAATGCCGCAGGGCTTCCTCGTGAATCGGTCGGTGTTTCTGGTCCCAAGAGAAGATGAAGCTTTCTCTTCCATCCAGATACTCTTCATGGAACTGTGAAGCCACCTTCCTTTTCGCCCAGCGCGAGATGACAAAGCGTGCTTCTTCGTCTTGATCTCTGTAATAACTGTCTCCGCCTATCACTATCAACACTTTATTTTCTGCACGATGGAAGACAGAAAGTTACTATGAATCGACCAGTACGTGGTTTCTATATAATGTATTAGGACCACAGTACTGTACGACCGATCACAGCCCCCCCCCCCTCCCCCCCGGAAGCTGTCCGCACTGATCAGTAACAGGATTTCTGTATTATTTTTTTCAGGTTCTAATATATGTATGACATTTTTCATGTGTTTTATGCATATAAAACAAAATAAATGAAAAAAAATTACAATAGCGAAAGCTTTCCTAGAAATGCTTCCGCTTTCTTGCCACGTGACCTGGGATCGCTTGAAACCGAAAGTGTTTGAATTTTGAGTCACCATTTTTCATCCCGATCTTTATACGGGCAATGAAAACAATTTTTGGTTAACTAGGTTCTTTACTGCATATGCAGTAATTCTTGTCTGCTAGAATGCCCTTATTGACGTGATAAAACGTCTTTGCACACTTCCGGTTTTACTCATTTACAATTTGCTCTGATATCCAAGTCTGTGAATTCATGAACTCACCCGTTCTCTGTAGCAAAGCTCTGTAGAATTTCGCGTAACCAATCCCAGCATTTTCTTCGTTGATCGAGAGGCGAGATTCATTTGCATGAACAACAAAGATGGCGAAATCCATCTGCAATGTAGGTATAGTTTTCTCACACATCTCTGCCATTCCTTGCAAACCAAAATAAAGCCGTTCGACCACGATTTGAAAGCCATGTTTCTCTTTCACTTTAAGCAAAAACTCTTCCACTATTTTCAAATTATAAGTCTGATCACAGTTAAAAAGGTAAACCCTTTTCGATTGACCCGCCATGTTGTGTCGTGGTGGTTTGTTCAGCCTTTTGTTACTCGTGGCGAAGCACACGAGGTATAAATCCGGCGTTGACTTTTCTTGTTTTTTTTCGTGTCACATTAGCGCATGCAAATTTATGCACGCATATTTAAGTCTATATAGACGACTATATGGCTTTCGGCCATGAAATACATACCGTAAAATCTCTCCGTTTGTGTAATCCAGAAGCAAGATAAAGAACTACTGCGTACAACTGCACACGTTCAAGACAATTCAAGGCGTTCATGGATGGATAGGACCGTTTGATATTGTGTTCGCCGCTTATTTCTGTGGGATTTTTGCTCTGGCAAGTTTTGTGTTTTATATATTAAACTTGCCATTTGCCTAGCGATCGAGCTCCGGGTCGAGCTTAAGTGTGTCAGCTACTGAATCTAGTGAATGCAGTGTAGTCTTACTTTTAAACCCGTGTATACGTGAAAGCATGATGAACAGGTTATCGGCAAGGGTGTTTAAATAAAATTCATTCTCTCACTCACTCACTCACTCGCTCCTTCCATCAGCTGTAAACTTAGTGAGCAAATGCTTTGTTACGAACACGTTTCGTAACAGGAATTCAACGTGAATCCAACGATAACAATAATTAATTTGATGTAAACGAATATAGACAACAATAAGCTTACAGATGTTTCGCATTTGGAGTTTTTAGTGCAACATTAAAATCGATCTAAAAGGATTTTGCAACCTAAACGCGCGTTCTGATGCGTATCTAGCTTTAAATAATAAAATTTAGTTCATAGGTAGTATGTGTTCTTGGACAGCGCAGTGATTGAGTTTGTGACTTAGTCCCGGACGGCCCGAGTTCGAATCTCCATGAAGTCCTCTTTTTTTTTTTCTTTTTTCGAACTGGACATTATGAAAGTGATGTACTTTTTTTTTTCGTTCGTCAAAAATCCTTACGTTTAATTTAAAAAAATATATATCGAACTGTGTCAGTGTGAAAACGTATTAAAGCTTACGGCAATATTGCGTTACACGTTACGCGTTAGCATTTCTTCTTCTCGGGTTGGCTCTTAGGAGCCTTTGATTAGATAGAATTTTAAGCTTATGTTTCTCTGTAAAAGCACTCAAATCACTTGGGAATCAATGCTGCAATGAGTTAAAGGCGCCACGAGTTCAAGCTGTGTACAGCTTCTTGTTTGTGAATACTTCCGGACATTCTCGGAATAGCGTGACTACTTCCGACATTGCGCACTAACCAACCTTTTGTTTTTGTTGTTTCCGGTCACACAAGGCATAAACAAGCAAAAAAACTTCCCTTTGTTTATCCTCCTTTAGGGCTTACAAGAGTGAGATTTTGCATCTATGTTTCTCGTCTTCTTCAAGCAAAAACTCTTCCACAATTATCACAGTTAAAAAGGTAAAACTTTCTCGACCGGTCCGCCATTACGAGCCAAGACTGCAAACGATTTTACTTTGATCAATCCAAACTTCGTAATTCAGCGTTTAGTTTCGGCGATTTCCGGAATGGCATCAGACTTCCGAAAAATTCGCTCTTTTAACTTGAGTGCGCTGTTCTGCTGCATGTAAAAAAGTAATATAAAGTACAATTCTTTCGATATTTGTTTGTAACCACAAACAGGAAATTGTATTACATACACAAAATATGATCACCGGAGTGGCCGTAATAAAGAGGTTAAGTTTATATGAATTTGCTCTCTGTGGCCGAGATTTAGTGTCCGTTGTCCGTATTAGAGAGGGTCCGTATTATAGAGTTTATTTTTAAAGAAAATATGTGAGAATTTTGTCGGGACATAGGAAACTGTCCGTAATAGAGAGGTGTCCGTAATAGAGAGGTGTACATGTCCGTAAGGAGAGGTTCGACAGTAGTACACGTATGACTTTATAAAAAACATTATAAATCCACACGCGGAATTTAGGTGTACATTCAAACGGCTATTAAGCGGCCACCCTTGGGGAACTGTCATTAGTAGCGGCTTAATTATGGGTTGACCGCTTATTAATTGGGGTTGAGGTTGATCGCCTAAGGGACGGACCATTAGAAAAGTGATGGGGGGGGGGGGATACATAAAAAAAAAAAATATTCATGCAAGGGAAATTGTCAGGAAAAAAATTCGTGCAAAGAAGATGGCAAAGAAAAAAATTCGTGCAGAAGGAAAAGTCCTAGTGCGGTATTTATTTAATATATAAAATTCTGCCAAAGTGCCTATTAAAAATATCTCTCTTGGTGTTTCAAAAACTCAAAATATTGTTGGGGCCCTACCCCTGGTCCTTAATAGTGTTCATTGAAGTGTTTTCCTTACACTGCATGAAATTTCCCATGACAACATAAGTATAAGATGATGAATTCATATTTTTCAATAGCCGGAAATGTCATTCTGAAATAATCAATATTGCCAGACACAATAGGAATAAAAAAATAACTATATTTTTATTGAAAGGAGGCAAATATAACTTTGTATAACCTGTGAACAGTACAGGCCTTCTAGCCATGAAAAAAAAGATAGATCGCGACCGAAGCGAGCAGAGGGAAAACTGGGGAGGAAGCTAGGAGGGTGGAATATTTTCTACCCTCCCCAGGTTCCCCCCTCGGCTCGCTTCGCTGCCGTCCTTTCTTTTTGCCCTATCCCCAACGGGAAGGCTAATCTCGTACCCAGATCTCCCACAGTCAGTACAGTAAAAAATCAAATAAACTGCAGATACCGTGAACGATACATTGCGTCACATTGGATCAAATACAAACAGTGATAAGCAACAGACCACTGTAAGGACCGATCAAACAATGTGAAAAGGCATTCTCTCGAAATGGCACTACGGTCGGCCAAACCTGACATGATCAGCGCTCAAAACTAGAAAGCAGACACAGACAGCTGTTTCGGGCTTATTATGCCCGCTTCACGGTATCTGCAGTTTATTTGAGTACAGTAAAAGCACGAGTGAGATCTGGGTACGATATTACCAGAAGGCCTGTTCATTGGCTAGGTTTCCGGCTTCATAAAACGAATCCCAGTCTCCTACCTCTTTATGCCAACAGCGACTCCCTTTCTGTTAATTGGGAACCTAATAATTTTGTCAGATCAGATTTCCTGGCTAGATTTATTTCCAGTTTCCTCAACTGAATAAAAATGAAGTCTAGATCCGTCAGTGTGAAACATATTGCAGCGTTTTTTCCAAAAAGGATTTTTTTAAACAGTGGCATGGACGTTCGAGTATGAGGTCCGAGACTTGCCAGTGAGTTTTAATAATTTAACAGTCAAACTTCCTTCTTTCTCTCTTTGGGAGGCATGTGTCTACTGCACGCTACTTAATTGAAACCCCTTATAGTCTTCTAAATTTAAGCCGTTCAAGACTGAAACGACGGATCGCCAACTCTACTTGGTGACCTGGCTGGTAGCCTATCACGTGTACCTTTTATTATCGTCTTCTCTGATGTTTTTCGGTCAATTTTTTCACTTTCACGTCTCAAAAGAACAATATGTTTAAAGGTTCAGAGATTTTTTGAATGTTATACAGTGTAAGTGTCGGATTTTGCAGAATTTACTCTGTAGAAAGTATGAAAAGGTCTTTGCGTGCAGGTCTCGTACAATTGACCTTATCGGTTGCCTATTTATAAATAATAATAATAATAATAATAATAGTAATAATAATAATAAACTTAATTCAAGTGTCGTATAACTTAAGCATGGTATTGCTAATTGGGGGACACCATAAAGGTCGGCACACACGATGCGACTAGTCCCTGCGACTAGCCGCAGGGACCAGTCGCAGGGACTAGTCGCACCGTGTGAACTTGTAAGTAGTCCCTGCGACTAGTCGCAGGGACCAGTCGCATCGTGTGAACTGCTTCAAAATCTAGTCGCAGGGACTAACTTTAAAAAAGTAGCAAAAACTGTGGGCAAACGCTATCTTCGTTTCACTCTGCAGTTTTGTTAAGAAACCAAAATTATTCAAATAGCAAGGTAGCATTGAAATAAATCAGCTTATTATAACCGCAGGTAGTTCAGCGAAATTATTCAGTACTTGAATTGTTTATGATTCAGTTTGGATAGAAGCGAGAAATAACGCACTGTTACCAATTATTTTAGATGTTGCCAATACAGAAATAAAACGGGACGAAAATTCGATCAAGATCTTCAGTACTCATGTAAATTATTTCAAAACTGGTTTTTAATCCCGGAGAGGAAACATTCCTGAAGTCACGCAATCGCTTTTGTGGAATTGTGGGAGCATGTGATACCGATTTGTGATTGGTTTATTTTAATTTGGTCGAAGGGACTAGTCCCACGAACGGTTCACACGGAGTGTTACGTGGGACTAGTCGCAGGGACTTGTCCCAAAAATTCAAACCAGTTTGAATTCGTGGGACTAGTCGCAGCGACTAAATTTTGGTCCCTGCGACTAGATTTTGTGGCAAAAATGGCCAGTTCACACGATGCGACTAGTCGCAGGGACTAGTCGCAGGGACTAGTCGCAGGGACTAGTCGCATCGTGTGTGCCGACCTTAAATAACAAATAAATGGATTGCATCATTATTACAGCTTTCATTGTTATACTTAATAAACAACTTCAGTTGCTACACCTAATAATAAACTTTTTTTTTACAGCTTTAGGTATTTTTTGTCCCACGCTTGTCACATGATTAACACTACATCTTTCTCAGGGTCCGTAACAGTTATTTAGTTCAACAAATCTAAATTGCCGGACTTTAAACTTCTGTCCGTAACAAAGGCCGGGTTGGAGTATAGCGAGGTGCCCGCAAGCCGAGAGTTGACTGTATGTCTTTTTCGGCGTTTATCATGTTCTTAAAAAGTATCCCGGCTGAAATATCGTGTTTTCATTATTATGGCCAGAAGCCTGCTTAAGATTGCTTTATTATCTTAAAAAAGGAAAAAAAAAAATCGCCAAAAGCGATGAACGCAAAGAAAAACGAACTAAAAAGAGAAAATAACAACTAAAAAAAATCAAACTTCCATCAGAATAAAAACTTTGATTTCTTGACCGCCTGTCACTAAATCAAAACTGATGAACTGTAATCCACTTCCATCCTTGCAATCCTGTACGTTTTCTCCGAACTACTGCGTGTGCATGGTTTACTCCATAATATTTTTTATTTAATTTAGTTGTCTATTTGGTGGCATTCGGCGTTATAACATGGAAACTTTACTGCACCTTTCGATAACACTTAAGTTCAAAGTCCAACTGGTTTGCGTTTTACCTTGCTGTCAATTCGGAATAACTGTGGCGAAAATGGATCGAAATCCATCAATCACAACCCACAAACACCAATCATAATCCATCAATCACAACCCACAAGCTGACGTTCGGACCATTCTTCAACAGGCATTCTCACAAGCGCGACCATGCATCTTCCACAGGCATACGCACACGCGACCACGCCTCTCCAACAGGCATTACCACAGACATACGCACACGCGACCGTGCCTCTCCAACAGGCATTCCCACAGGCATACGCACACGTGACCATGCCTCTCCAACAGGCATTCCCACACGCGACCATAAACGTCCCACAGACATTCCAACAGTACATCCAACCGCGCTTGCAAACGCTGCCGGGTGTCGCCTTGACAACCAAACAGCGAACCCCTCCATTAGCAGTGCTGATGAACTTCACTTTAGCGACAGTAGTTGACTTGAAGTCTTCCATCAGATCTGATTCCTGTTTGTCTGAAGGCCGCCATCTGTCTTTCCACTTTGTGACGTCTTCGGATTTGTAAGAAATACTTCCATGACGCATGCGTGTCTCCAGCAATACGGTATCCGCTGGGTAAGCATATGGTATACCACTAGCACCAGAACCCATTGCTGAAATTTGAATGAATCATACAGTAAAAACGTGTTTTGTGGACCATGGATAATTCGTACTGAATGGCAAGAAACATGGAGACATTTCGCCTGAGCTGATACCGCTATTTCAAACAAAATGGTACGAGAATGATATCGATATTGTGATTATGACGTTTTGTTTTTTTAAACGAGCTAAAACGCGATTATTTACGGGTTGCATAAAACCACAAACAAACGAACACCTCACAAAATTCATGCAGCAAACTTGGGAAAAGTGGAATTTTCCCGCGCACAACACCGTACACAGCAATCAACGAGTCTGCACACGTCATCGACACTCTCCTCTTGGTAGAGTTGTACGCGAAAATCGATATTATAACATCCCGGATTATTATGACGGCATCGTTTAGGTAGAGTCCAGACTTAAACGAGCTAAAACGCGATTATTGATGATTGCATGAAACCAAAAATAAACGAACGCGTCAAAAAACTCATGCAGCAAACTTGGAAAAGATGGAAATTTTCTTGCGCACAACATCGTACACAGCAATCAGCGAGTCTGCACACTTCATCAACACTCTCCTCTTAGTAGAGTTGGTGCTTACCAATAAAAGAACGCAGGCACTGGTAAAATTCCAACGCCTGGTTATCGCAAGATATCGAAATGACCGATATTTCAACCATACACGAATATGGAGTATTAAGTAATGATCCGCATAAGAAGGATAGCGCTGAACGGCAATGCACGATGGAATGTCAACTTTTTTCATTGTTACAACTAGTGATCTCATTGGCCTAGACTTAAAAACCGCTAAAAAGTTAAGGTTCAAGGTGCATTTTGTCTAATTTTTTTAAGGTTTCGAGTACTTTGACCCAATCGCAACATGCAATTTTTAAAAGATATTGTATTTGGGGAACTTCATCAAAGAAGCAAAATTATTAGCTATCGTCTTCTGCCATTCTGATTGGTTAAGCACGAACATTTCCTAAAATTTATTTGCCGCAAATGGATTTTCTTTATTTTTATAATGAAATATAATTATTAACCATCAGCTCCTCCTCTAGTCTTGAAATCAAAGAAATTCTATGTGGGAAAGCGCCAGTGCCACAGAACAATGAAGTTTACTATAGTTCTTATGTGAAGCATTACTTAATAAGGATAAAGCACCATATAATAACAAGTGCATTAAACTCAAGTCTGTGTCCTGTTCATGTTCATAAATATAATTCATCTTAAACACAGTAAAATGACTATGATTAAAGCCTCTTTTTTTCTACATTAAAACACAACTGAGCTTTAAATTCGCTGCTTTTCACTGACAAAATATATTTTTTTTCACCTCCATAACTGGCCTCCTCCATGTCACTTCTCGACTCACGCTTATGCCTTTCCCTGTCGCTGCTGAAGGATCTATGGTGGGTTCCAGTAGTTTCTTCATCATATTGAAGAGGTTTTCTATTATCTGTCACCGTCACAAACGGCTGTGTAAAGGGGCAAGAAACAAGACATGACACTTTTCTTCAGGTTTCGATGAAAAACAAAACGCAAAAAGCACAGCCACATTTAGTCAGCTGGAATCTGGATTACGCCCAACATTTTTGGTAGAATTTTCTTCTTTTTGTTACGCGATAGTCTCTTATTGCTTTCGCATTTCCCTTCTTACAGCAAAAAAAAAACAACAACAACAACAACAACAAAAAAAAAAACAACAACAATAAACTGTGGTTTTAAATTCTTATGTATCATAAACATTTTGATTTAAAAAAAAACGGGACATGGTTCTGACATGGTTGTGCAATTTCAGCGGTTAAGCCGAAATTTCTAATAAAGTCCACTAACTTTTTAATAAAATCTTTTTACCTTGATCCTGCGATCGAGCTCGCATCTGGGGTTTCTTGTGTAAGCGGTAAAGCCGCAAAAACGAAGCGTGAAATAAACCAAACCAGCTATGAGGTGCTTAGCTAGCGCTTCAACGCTCGAACGTAACACTCCAAATGTTAGCCTGCTCGCGTGTTCACACCAATAATCTACAGACAAAGGGGGGAGAGGGTGGGGGGTAGTCCTACCTCTTGCTTTGGAGTTCTGACTGGTGGAGTGATTTCAGGTACTTTTTTGGGCTTTGGCAGGGGCTTCGGAGGTGTGTACACAAACTTGTATCCTCTTTTACCAGGATCAAAGTAATGTCGCAGGGCTTCCTCGTGAATCGGTCGGTGTTTTTGGTCCCAAGAGAAGATGAAGCTTTGTCTTCCATCCAGATACTCTTCACGGAACTGTGAAGCCACCTTCCTTTTCGCCCAGCGCGAGATGACAAAGCGTGCTTCTTCGTCTTGATCTTTGTAATAACTGTCTCCGCCAATCACTATCAACACTTTATTTTCTGAACGATGGAAGACATAAGTTACTATGAATCGACAGTATGCGGTTTTTATGAAATAGAGAAGAACCCCATTACTGTACGGACATAGCAAGAGCCCCCCGGAAACTGTCCGTATCATTAACAGGATTTCTGTGTCTTTAAAAACAAAATTATAACAAAAACATCTAAAAACAAGACATGCTTCCGCTTTTTTCGCGTCACAGTGCCCTATCACGTGCCCCTGGCGATCGCTTGAAACCGGAAGAGTCAGTTGACTTTTCACGTGATTGTTGTTCTTATGAGTCACCATTTTCAGTCCTGATCTTTCATACGAGCAATAAAAAAATTTTTGGTTTATTAGGATTTTACTGCATATGCAGCAATTTTTTTCTGCTAGAATGCCCTGAATGACGAAATAAAACGTCTTTGCACACTTCCGGTTTTACTCATTTACAATTTGCTCTGATATCTAAGTCTGTGAATTCGTGAACTCACCCGTTTTCTGTAGCAAAGCTCTGTAGAATTTCGCGTAACCAATCCCGGCATTGTCTTCGTTGATCGAGAGACGAGATTCATTCGCATGAACAACAAAGATAGCTAAATCCATCTGCAATGTAGGTATAGTTGTCTCACACACCTCCGCCATTCGTTGCAGACCAAAACATGAGAACCCGCAGGCGTTAGTTACCGAGTGTTCGGTCATTTCAAATGACCGAGTTAAATGCCCGGTAAAATATAAAACAATAGAACGTGTTGATGGAATATGCAATATGATTCTCCAGGAGCGATAACAAACTAATGTTATATATCAGTCACACTTCATCACTTGACAGTTTTTGTGAAATTTGAATCACAAATACCCTGCAAAAGCAGGCCACATCTGCGGGATACGAAAATGACGCGACTATAATTCGATAATCAAAAAGGATAATGATTTATATAAACAGAATTCAGCGACGGTGCTTCTGCGCGCTTTTGTGGTGCGCGAGTGAGCACAGCTCAGTGAGCAGCGCGGGCAACGAGCGCGAGGCACACAGATTGCGGTCTGAATGAAAACAAATTGTTCGTGGCATTCCCCTTTCCTCACATCTGGTTGTCTCAAAACATGCAGGCACGGTATCAATTTCTTGCCCGGCCAAAGATATTAAAAGATCATGGGCGTGCTCAGAACAACTTAATTTCGGCCAGGCTTTCAGATTTTCGTTAACAAAGAAAATCGATTTACAGCTGTACGAGACAATATTTTAAACATACTTCATCATCGGGTGCGATCGATATACATATTTCCGGAGCTCATTGTAGTCTAGCCTCAGGCTACAGCTGGATAACGCTATACATTGAAAAAAGTCACTATTCAGTGGAACCATTTGTGCTATTCAGTTGATAACGTTATTCACTCTTCCTGGTGTTTGATATCCCAAATTGCAAGGCAATTTGTTCATTCCATGTCCTGGTGGGCTTCAAATTGCGGCAGATTATATGCAAAGTGCTCGTTTCCATTACACGTAGATAGGAGTCGTGACTCGTGTTTGTCATCACTGTACATGTAATGTACATCAAAACTTGCGTTATTTTTGGAGTCCAAATAAGCTTAAAATCTTATTACCATCCTTTGTTGATCCAGTTAATTTTTTATCATTGTTTTGCGATAAGCCGCTGCCCATTCGAATTTGTTATTTCGGAGTATGGAATCGCGGGCACACACGTAAGCCGCAGGGGGACCGAGTGGCGATCGCAGTATAGTAGAGCTTTATATTAAGCGGGAATTGAGAGGAAAGCGCGCGCTTCGAAAGAGTGACCATACAACGATACTTTCCTGAAAATCCAATCGAAGAAATACGTAGGATCGACCTAATGCGACACGAAAAACAAACAAACAAAAGGAAACGGTTGTTGAGGGCTGCAAATGAACGGGAGACCAGAGAAATTGGAAAACAAAATTGGTTCGTATTTATTTTGGCAAATGGAAGGAATTAGCCGAACAGCATAATTTAAGAAGGACCCTGGACAGAACCAAGGACTAAGGTGCGACTCTCTTAGAGTAAAAATAGAAGAAGTTAGGTATCGAAGAAGAGAAATTGGCTGGAACGCGACATTATTAAGTCCACGCTGAACATATATAAACATGGCTAACATGGTTGCAGTGTTCATCACGAGGGCATTAGTCCGGGTTGGGGGGGGGGGGGGGGGGGGGTCATTTCATTTATTCCTTATTTTTTAAAACGAAATGGGAAAATCTATACACATTTTTAGACCGGAAGGCACAACATTGGCCCATTATTTGACAAAAAAATTGCCAAATGCTACACCTAAACCCCATACCAATATACAAGCTCTAAACACAGAGGGGAAATTTCTTCTTTTATTTTTACTGTTTCTTTATTTCCTCCAGCAAAGAAGTGCACTGTTAACCATTGATGGTGGCTCACATTGTTGCCAAAGTACTGAATAGTGCCATCTGTAACAAAGCCAGTGATGTTGATTCCCTTTGCAAAATCTTGTATCAAGTAGATATGTTAAACCAATAATATTAAGGATGAAATTGAACTACAACAGCCACATATAAAGCAATAAATTCCACTTTTACTAAATTATGCCAATGCTCAAAAGTGCTTGGATGCCAATCCTGCAAATAAACCAACAACAACAAGAGTTATGGAATCACTGACTTCTGTGATAAAATTATGTACAGTTGCTGCTTGGGAAAATGGTCATAGCTGTTAGTGTACTAAAAAAAACCCTTTAAAGGGGGCTATTTTGGCCTGAAAATTTGTGATGAGACTTAAATGGTCAGTTTACTTTAAACAAGAAACTTAAGGGAACTTTAAACTGTTTTCTCCTGTTTTTACTCCTGATAGGGTGGAAACTTAATCATATACTTGGTATACCCTAAGATATAGCTTATTTTGAAGCTCTAAATGCATAGAATAACAGAAGCACTCATGTGTTCTAGTACACAAAAAAGTGCAAAAAGTTGTAGGGGTGGTCAACCATATCACAGATATCAGAGGAGTACACTTTTATTATCTCAATGAACAGATCTTTCCAAGACCACTTAAGTACTAATCATGCAGCCGGCTAGTTGCACTTAATATTATTGCCCAGCTGAACTGGCGGGTGGCACGCCTCATACAGTTCGACCTAACATAAAAGTACTAATCATGCAGCCAGCTTGCACTTAATATTACTGTCCATCTGAACTGGCGGGTGGCACGCCTCATACAGTTCAATTTAACATAAAAGTACTAATCATCCAGCCAGCTTGCACTTAATAATATTACTGTCCATCTGAACTGGCGGGTGGCACGCCTCATACAGTTCAATGTAACATAAAAGTACTAATCATGCAGCCAGCATGCACTTAATATTACTGTCCATCTGAACTGGCGGGTGGCATGCCTCATACAGTTCGATGTAACATAAAAGTACTAATCATGCATCAAAATGTAACACGCATTTGCTAAGTTCAATGTAACATAAAAGTACTAAACATGCAGCCAACATGCACTTAATATCACTGTCCATCTGAACTGGCTGGTGGCACGCCTCATACAGTTCGATGTAACATATAAAAGTACTGATCATGCAGCCAGCTTGCACTTAATTATTATTGTCCATCTGAACTGGCGGGTGGCACGCCTCATACAGTTCCATGTAACATAGAAGTACTAATCATGCATCAAAATGTAACACACACTTGCTAAGGCCTATAGTGAATCATATTGCGTGAGCTATCAACACATCCATTGTTTTATATTGCATAATTGGCCGGTTTAGTTGACCGAAGATCGAGTATCTAAGGCTTGAGGGTTCTCATGAGTTCATTGAAAGAAAATTAAGACCTTAAAGGGAGGTTTTCACGGTTCGGCGCATGTGCAAGCTATGACGTAACTCATTGTTTAGGCCAATTGGAAGCAAGTAGATAACTCTGGCAGGAAATTTGCCCATGAAAATGTTGCAGTCAGTTAGCTGATTGAATGGATGATTATACACAGCCATGTGCGCCATGAAAGCCACCAGAGCGTAGAATAAATCCTACGGGTCAAAGGTTTAATTCAGTGTTGACTGTTGGTGCGATCCGTTGTAATTTTCTGTGAATTTTGGTCATCCTTTGGTTTGTTTGCACTAAATTATAATATGTGATTATTGAAGTTAATATGAGTGGTTTTTTAACTGATCAAATTGGTAAGATAGCAAATAAAGCATTTTATTCTGTGCACATGCGCTGAACCGTGAAACTATCCCTTTAATATTGACCAAGTTATTAATCAGGGGCCCACTATAGTGGTTCTCAGGCAGGAAAGGGTTAATAAAAATGTCAGTGTCTTGAAATCAGTTGGTCAAAAGCCAAAACAAAAATAATTATTGCCCATGAGTAATAAATTAGTGAGAAGGCTGTGGTTAGAAACCCTACGCATTTAAAGGGGCTTTGTCGCCATTTTTAGTATTACTTTAAAAAGCCAAAATACATCTATATTTCAGTGAAAATCCTAAAAAAAGGATCCAGTTTTGTTAAAAAATTTTCTGCCAGTGCTGTAAGAGTAAAAATTAGTGTCTTGGCCTTTGGCCAGGATGGAAATGGATAGCATCTAGAAAAAATTGGGCACATTTTCCAAGCTTATCACTTCTGTCTTAACATATATTAATTATAGTCAATTTTCTCTTCAAAAATTCACTTGATATCTTCCTCTTAGTGTTCTATAAGCATTCTGTGTACAACAAAGGTACTTAGTTTTAATTTGGGCAGTTATGACCCAAAAACCTCAAAATCACCATCACATAGCTCCTTTAAGTCAGCTCACTGCCAATGTTAGTGAAATCAGTCTGAAAACAAAATGCATAACCCAAACCTTTATGTAGATGGCCATGCTTGCAAATTAGAAAAGAATGGTGAAAGAAAAAAAAAGGGTGTACCCACATGCCCAATACCATTAACATTAACTGAAGGCTAAATTTTCATGACGTTTCTGCAAAAAGATACTTTGATATATAGTGGTTTTCAATTGTGTCAAAAGTAATTTTGAAATAAATTGATTTTGCATTGACACAATTTGTTATTAGCTCTGAAATCTTAAGCCACTTTCCTAACCGATCAGTAGTAAAACCAGTTGCAACTTTTTCGCACACGTTTTTCCACTCTCGACTTCGCACTAGCCACATGTATTTGCATCAAGTTCTGATTGCTTTGGTGGTTGGTGGTTTGAGTGGTTTGGTTTCAGTGGTTTTACAACACTCAATTGAAAACTGCTGTATATTATAGTATTTCGTTTGGTAAAGATCACTGTGTCAGAACAAATAAAAGAAGTTTAAACTTGGTGGGTTTTCCTGAGAACCCACCTAGTCTTGTGTGTTGATGATTAAGACCTTAACTATTAGTGTAATACTGAACAGTCTCTTCACACCAATACCATGGTGTGCATGTAAATTCTATTGCTCAAAGCTCAAGAAAATGTTTGGATGCCAGAAGCCTGAAAAGAAGCCACCGTAAAGTGGTGTCCTCAACAGTACGGTGTAACCCAGAGAAACTGACAGAAATCACTTTAGGATTTTATTCAATCACACTGTATAGTGGCACACTCAAATCACATTAGGATTTTATTCAATCATACTGTAAAATGGTACCCTCAACCCTTTAATTCACATGTGCAAGCATCCTTTTGACATTAAATAAAAAGTGAGCTCTGCTAGATATAATGCTGTTAGATAAAACAGCTCAAAGCATGAAAAAAATGACAACTAAGGAAGATTTACTTGCACTGCCACAGCCGATGCAATTGTACATGTATCTTATTATTCTTTAAAACATTTTCTCTTCTTCCCTGCGAGCAGAGTTGCTTTGATTGGCAGGTGAAACAAAATCCAACCGTGAGCATTGAAAATGGCAATCAAGATCAAATTCCCTTACACTCTATGACTGGAAACGATTGACACTTAATTCCATTTTCAAAGATTTAATTTGATCAATGTTAGTATAATTAATTATGTAGCGACTATGCTAAGAGCCAACTTGTGAATAAGAAATGCTAACACAATGTAATATTGCGGTAAACTTATGTTTTCACACTGACACGGTTCGATATTTTTTTAAAATTAAAACATAAGGATTTTTGACAAACACAAAAAAACAACAACAGTACATCACTTTCACGATGTCCAGTCCAAAGAAAGAAAAAAGAAGGGTCCTGAATGTGACTTGAACTCGGGCCTCTCGATTGCAATTCCCGACTTTAAACCACTCGACCATCGAGGAACATCAAGGTAGATTAATGCATCAAAACGTGTGTCTCGGTTGAAAAAGATATTCGTTTACAACAAATTATTTTTATTGCTGGATTCACGTTGTTACAAAATGCATTCGTAACAAAGCATTACGTCACTTAGTTTACAGCTGAGTGATGGAATGAGCAAGTGATTTAGTCACCGTTACCGATAACCTGTTAATTATGCTTGCGCATATTCACGGTTTAAAAAGGAAGAATAGAAACTCAGACTAATAAATAAAATAGATATAATTATTTTGTTTTCATTGTGACAACAGCAAACCATTCCAGCTCTTAGGATTGCGCATCCTTTATTAGCAGAACTGTCAAAATGACACATCTTTCAACAGTTTGTTTGCTCTTGTCACAAGAAATAAATGCTGGCATATTGTGATCAGTTGGTGAAAACAACAAAAACATAGGTACTAGTTGTGAATATAATAATTGGTGAGCTGGAAAACCTTTGTATTTGGACACTGTCTTGAAACCAGGCATTGAATTTTTAGGTTTTGTATTTTGAAGCATAGACTGTCAGCCCACTGGTCAGTGATGTGGTGGAAAAAAATGGGGATAAAAGAGGATAATAATCAATCCAATGACTCACCTTACGGATGTGACCTTTCCACGTGAATCTTTCTATAAACGGCCCCTCTTTGAGTTAATACGATTGCCAGTGTAGCAATGATGAATCCATGTAGGTTCTAAACAGTTATACCAAGCACGCATCACGCCTTCGCTTTTGAGTTCAATAAAAGGAATTATGGAAACGAAAAAACTTTTTTCATGAAAAGGAAGAGCGCGGTACAATCGTACAAATGTACAACTCGCCGGTAGCATCGCAGGCGCATCGAGTCCGGAGTCTTTATTAGCGGTAAACCTTCATGTAAGCTACATATACTGTCTTAAAATTAGTTTGTCGCAACAAAAAACTAATAAATTAATTTTTTTGACAAGGGAAAAGTGAGCATTCAAAACACAGAAATAAATATTTCGTCGACATTTTATTCTCCGTTGTTTCCCTTGGGGAGTTACACGATGCAACACAGTACTAACTCTCTATAATAATTATAATAATATTCCCTACCGTATTATTATAATTATATTCAGTACAAAACGGTGACAACCACATATCAGGACCACATATAAACAGGCAAGAAATACGCGCAGTTCGTCATTAAATACTAAATTAAAGTTAAGATCCATGTAGAATGTTTTTCTTTGGGGCTCACTGCAGTCCAGGAGAAGTTGTCCACGTTATCGTTTGGTGCTAAAAAGTACATTTACTAGAGAAAGAAGTTTAAAATTGAATAGAAATGTACCGGCTGGACAATGTCAGGTACAAAGAACTGGGATTGTATTGTTGAGCTTGACCTTGTTGTGTTACACAGTACATGTGAAATGAAATAAACACGTATTATCCGTAGGTGTTATCTGAACGGAATCTGGTCGTTTTGGTCCCAGTCATATCGTCTCCAAGTTTGGGACCATAGAAGCGTTCTATTAAATTACGATTTATATTCCTCAACTGTTTTCTCACTGCAATATTTGAATGCCTGGAACAACTACGTGAACAACGAATGAATTTGAATGATGTGAGCAACGAATGAAGTTTGTTTCACTTTTTATGTCTTGTGATGGATGAAGCGCCGTTGATTTGTTATACACGAATTTTGATTCATTTCGGCTCGCCGAACAATTGGCGCGAGCCGAATGGAAATTTGCCACGAGGAATAAGCGCGCCCGAAATACAGATCACATTTGTATCCCTCTAATTTCCTGTTCGTGGGCGCGTGTTCCACTTTTACCGGCGTAAAAGGGTGATGTTTCTGGGCGAAATTAAAGCTGTTTTATTTTCTATCAACTCCGGCAGTCAATTGTTTACCCTAGTTAAATGTTTAAATATTTAAATGTTTTTAAAGTTTTAAAATCACTTTGTGTGCCGCGAAACCTGGTCTCTTTTGAAGAATTAAAAGGATCGTGAAGGAGATTAACGAGTTTTATAGCCGAAAATAGCTTATTGGTCTTAATATACCTGTTTTACCTCGATTTTTTCATTACACGATCGCCGCGCCAGCGTTGACAAGTAACACAATATCAAATTCCCATACACTCTATGATTGGCTCATAAGGGCGAAAAAAGTAATTATATTTCACACTAAAAAATTTGTCGATAATCTATTTAGCTTAGCGTCCGTGGCAACTACGGCTTCCAGCGGTGTCCAAAAAAAAGTCCTTGAGGGTCCTCATGAAGTGGTTCGACCAGAATTTGGAAGCCATATTTCTCTTCCACTTTAAGCAAAAACTCTTCCACTTTTTTCAAATCATAAGTTTTATCACAGTTAAAAAGGTAAACCCTATTCGACTGATCCGCCATGTTGTGTCGAGCCTACTATACATGAATCCAAAGTTCAACCTTTTGTTTTTGAATATTTCAGGGCATTCCTGGAACAGCGTGACGACTTCCGGCATTGCGCACTCGTCAAGCTTGTTTTACGGTCACACAAAGTGCAAACATTTAAAGCAAAACACTTCCCATTCAAATCGGCTACCCCCCTTTAGGACATACAAGAGTTATTTTTCTAGAATCAAAATAGGAGCCGAGATTCGTTGCAGATGAAAATAAATTTGGTTAACGGAAATTTTGCATGCATGTCTTTCCTCTACTCCAAGCAAAAACTCTTTCACAATTTTCAAATTATAAGTGTTATCACAATTTAAAAAAAACGTAAAACTTTCTCGACCTATCCACCATAACGAGTCAAGACCACAAACATTTTTTCCAGTCTTCGATCAATTGACCAAACTTCGTTATTCAGCGTTTTCTTTACGACTTCAAGAATGGCATGCCTTTGCTCCCTTTGCGAAGCACGTGTCTACTGCACGCTACTAAATTGAAAGCCGTTCAAAACTGAAACAACGGTTCGCCAACTCCACTTGGTGGTGACCTGGTTGGTAGCCTATCACGTGCAGCTCTTATTATCGTCTTCTAGTGATCTTTTTCGGTCAATTTTTTCACCTTCACACGGTCTTAAAACAGCAAAATATAAAAAGATTCAGAGAATTTGCAAAATGTTCAAAGTGAAGTGTCGGATTTTGCAGAATTTACTCTGTAGAAAGTATGGAAAGGTCTTTGTAGTCAGGTCCCTTAGTGCAAAATATGGGCCGGATCGTTACAGGAGTGACAAAAGTGTCATATTTGGCACAGAGCTTCCTTAGTACATACCAACTAATATTGAAGGGGGTACCCATCGCAATCGGCTCTAGTTAAAGAATTATGGGATAGTCAAGTTTGACCTAAAATTACGAATTTGGTGCGCTGTGGTTGGTATGTTTTTCCGTCTTATTCGGCTTAGAACAAATAAAAGAATGGTGTTTTGTGGCTTACTTGATCATGTTTAGGTATAATTACGCTATTTACATCAATTCTACAAGCATGTTGACTAGTACCCAGTCTCCACTCGGTAAGTGCGGTAATGTTCTGGTCGCTGCAAATACTAGCAAATAATAATTACATATCAATTTTAAACACACTCTTAAATTTAGTTTTCAAGGTTGTGATGTAATATACTTATTACCTAGTATGAAGCCACAAACGAATAGCATTCTAAATAATTGTACCCAGTCCCAACTCGGTCATATTACACGGGCACATTCCCCAGGACATGTTTGGCCACGTCACATGACCTTAACTGAAAACATGTGCTGTTATTCTCCCTCATCCTTCTCGCGCGATTAAGATCATATTTTACTTTATTTGGGTCATTAGACTTAAAGGCTATAGGGTTCTCTGTAAGGCCAACTGCGCCACCTACACTCTTGACAACCTTGTTTTCCTGTTCATGCGCCTGGTCAAAGGGGATAGCAGAAAACTTATTGCCTGTTTTAGACAACACCCAGTGGCCTTCATTCTGAAACTCATTTGCGATGCTGTCTGGTAGAGATTTCATGTCACGAATATGGATAGGGGTCCATCGTGCGTAGTTGGTGTGGTCGAGAGCAAAAAAAAGGTATCAGCTCTTCCAGGGCTTCCTTGTACAAGCTAAATTTACGCTGCCGTTTTATTTGTTCAACTGGTAAGGTATTTATCGACAGAAATAATAGATATAAGACTGAAATTAGTACTTACCACACAAAAACGGCATTGTAAGTGATTTAAAACATTAAGTAGCAATATTCAATATTAGCACCACAGGGAGCCCAAGGAGGGAAATGTTCTAGCATTTAATCATCTGTAATTCACTTATAAGGAAAATCTGCATAGGGCACCCCCTCTAATATTTATAGTACTGCCCTAAGCTGCAACTGTGCCAAGTTTGATGCTTTTGTCAGCTCTGTAACGATCTTGATGCTAAGGGACCTGACTATACCCGCCAGAAGACCACCCGCCAGAAGACCACCCGCCAGAAGACTACCCGCCAGAAGACCACCCGCCAGAAGACCACCCGCCAGAAGACCACGTCCATGTGTAGAACGTCTCAGCCCGCCAGAAGACCACCCGCCAGAAGACTACCCGCCAGAAGACTACCCGCCAGAAGACTACCCGCCAGAAGACTACCCGCCAGAAGACCACCCGCCAGAAGACTACCCGCCAGAAGACTACCCGCCAGAAGACCACCCGCCAGAGGACTACCCGCCAGAAGTCCACCCGCCAGAAGACTACCCGCCAGAAGACCACCTGCCAGAAGACTACCCGCCAGAGTACTACCCGCCTGAAGACCACCCGCCAGAAGACTACCCGCCAGAAGACGACCCGCCAGAAAACTACCCGCCAGAAGACCACCCGCGAGAGGACCACCCGCGAGAGGACCACCCGCCAGAAGACCACCCGCCAGAAGACTACCCGCCAGAAGACTACCCGCCAAAAGACTACCCGCCAGAAGACCACCCGCCAAGGACTACCTGCCAGAAGACCACCCGCCAGAAGACTACGCGCCGGAAGACTACCCGCCAGAGGACTACCCGCCAGAAGAACACCCGCCAGAAGACCACCCGCCAGAAGACCACCTGCCAGAAGACCACCCGCCAGAAGACTACCCGCCAGAAGACTACCCGCCAGAAGACTACCCGCCAGAAGACCACCCACCAGAAGACCACCCGCCAGAAGACCACCCGCCAGAGGACCACCCGCCAGAAGTCCACCCGCCAGAAGACCACCCGCCAGAAGACTACCCGCCAGAAGACCACCCGCCAGAAGAACACCCGCCAGAAGACTACCCGCCAGAAGACCACCCGCCAGAAGACCACCCGCCAGAAGACTACCCGCCAGAAGACCACCCGCCAGAGGACTACCCGCCAGAAGTCCACCCGCCAGAAGACTACCCGCCAGAAGACCACCTGCCAGAAGACTACCCGCCAGAAGACCACCCACCAGAAGACCACCCGCCAGAAGACCACCCGCCAGAGGACCACCCGCCAGAAGTCCACCCGCCAGAAGACCACCCGCCAGAAGACCACCCGCCAGAAGACCACCCGCCAGAAGACCACCCGCCAGAAGACTACCCGCCAGAAGACCACCCGCCAGAAGAACACCCGCCAGAAGACTACCCGCCAGAAGACCACCCGCCAGAAGACTACCCGCCAGAAGACCACCCGCCAGAAGACTACCCGCAAGAAGACTACCCGCCAGAAGACCACCCGCCAGAGGACTACCCGCCAGAAGACCACACGCCAGAAGACCACCCGCCAGAGGACTACCCGCCAGAAGACCACCCGCCAGAAGACTACCCGCCGGAAGACTACCCGCCAGAAGACTACCCGCCAGAAGACCACCCGCCAGAAGACCACCCGCCAGAGGACCACCCGCCAGAAGTCCACCCGCCAGAAGACCACCCGCCAGAAGACCACCCGCCAGAAGACCACCCGCCAGAAGACCACCCGCCAGAAGACCACCCGCCAGAAGACTACCCGCCAGAAGACTACCCGCCAGAAGACCACCCGCCAGAAGACCACCCGCCAGAAGACCACCCGCCAGAAGACTACCCGCCAGAAGACCACCCGCCAGAGTACTACCCGCCTGAAGACCACCCGCCAGAAGACTACCCGCCAGAAGACCACCCGCCAGAAGACCACCCGCCAGAAGAACACCCGCCAGAAGACCACCCGCGAGAGGACCACCCGCGAGAAGACCACCCGCCAGAAGACTACCCGCCAGAAGACTACCCGCCCGAAGACTACCCGCCAAAAGACTACCCGCCAGAAGACCACCCGCGAGAAGACCACCCGCCAGAAGACCACCCGCCAGGAGACTACCCGCCAGAAGACTACCCGCCAGAGGACTACCCGCCAGAAGACCACCCGCCAGAAGACTACCCGCCATGTCACACGAGGAGATATCTCAGATATCCCAGATATATTTAGGCATCTCGTGGAAATGTCCGTAATACCGTATTTTCTCAATGAAACGCCCCCGACGTTTCTTTGAATCAGCAGATTTTTCTCGCCCGCCATTTTTTATCAATGGGTTATTATTCGTTTTTCTTAGCAGCCGCGCCGTGTGCCTTAAATCTTAAGTTTATTATACCACAAATAAACGTTTTAGGGGGTTACTTACAACTTTCTCTATTATACCCAGCGTTTATTCGGGGCCCGGCGTTTAATCGAGAAAATACGGTAACTCGTAATGTTAGAAATTTTGCAAGTTTTAGGATTTTGTAATTTTTATTACATTACATTAGTTATGCATACCGTTCTAAAAACTGAAACAAAAGCTGAAGCAATAGAATACCTTAAGGGGCCGATTACATGGCGAATTTCAGCCCGGGTTGAAATTTCAACCCGGTTAGGCGGGCTGAGACGTTCTACACACGAGTTTATTACTTCTTCGACATGCGATCCCCTTGTCTGGGATTCTATTTCAATGACGTGATAGTTACGCAACGACAACCAGTCACAAATAATGTCACGCATTCATTTCGCTACATATCTAATTCCATAGATTGCGCGCGACTTTATTTCCCCCGCTGCAAGCTGACTATCATCCGAATGCTTTTGCATTTATCAAAATATCTAACCCTCAAGTGAATTAAGGCCTGTGTCCCTGTCGATTTAAAAGAGGGTGGTCTAACGTTAACGATTCATAGGTATCTTTTAGATAACAATTTAGGCCAAACCACAAACATAAACTGTTCAAACTGTATATATAATATTGTGGATTTTTTCATCACGTGACCATTCACGCCCAATTTTGGAAGAAATCTTGAAAAAAACTTGTATTCTCGAACAAATGACGGACCGAAGCTTACCAAATTTAAACATTTGTATGACTAGGGGTATGGCATGGACTTGTACACCCAGTCGTACAAAAGTTGACAAAACATTCAATTAAAATGATATTCTTTCCGTACCTTCTGGCTGACTTTCAGGTTGCTGTTGCAATGTGGATCTAGAATTAGAAAATAACACTATTAACAAGGATTCAAAAATTGGGGTCTCTCATAAACCGAATGCAAATATGGCCGTCAGGCAGTTTTTCGTTGCCCAAGTTTTCAGAGAAATTAATGACACCACGTAAACAAGTGCTTGTTAAGTGTATCATCTTGCAAAGTTTGGTTGTTTTTGGTTTAACGGTTGCAAAGTTATGGCTCACTGAAATTTTAAGCATTTGTATGGGAAAAGACATATCCTAACTAGCCTCGCTTTCATGTTTTTGGGTGATATTCTTCATCCGCCAGAAGACTACCCGCCAGAAGACCACCCACCAGAAGACCACCCGCCCGAAGACTACCCGCCAGAAGACTACGCGCCAGAAGACCACCAGCCAGAAGACTACCCGCCAGAAGACCACCCGCCAGAAGACCACCCGCCAGAAGACCACCCGCCAGAAGACCACCCGCCAGAAGACCACCCGCCAGAAGACCACCCGCCAGAAGACCACCCGCCAGAAGACTACCCGCCAGAAGACCACCCGCCAGAGGACTACCCGCCAGAAGACCACCCGCCAGAAGACTACGCGCCGGAAGACTACCCGCCAGAGGACTACCCGCCAGAAGGACACCCGCCAGAAGACCACCCGCCAGAGGACTACCCGCCAGAAGACCACTCGCCAGAAGACCACCTGCCAGAAGACCACCCGCCAGAAGACTACCCGCCCGAAGACTACCCGCCAGAAGACCAACCGCCAGAAGACCACCCGCCAGAAGACCACCCGCCAGAAGACCACCCGCCGGAAGACCACCCGCCAGAAGACCACCCGCCAGAAGACCACTCGCCTGAAGACTACCCGCCAGAAGACCACCCGCCAGAAGACTACCCGCCATGTCACACGAGGAGATATCTCAGATATCCCAGATATATTTAGGCATCTCGTGGAAATGTCCGTAATACCGTATTTTCTCAATTAAACGCCCCCGACGTTTCTTTGAATCAGCAGATTTTTCTCGCCCGCCATTTTTTATCAATGGGTTATTATTCGTTTTTCTTAGCAGCCGCGCCGTGTGCCTTAAATCTTAAGTTTATTATACCACAAATAAACGTTTTAGGGGGTTACTTACAACTTTCTCTATTATACCCAGCGTTTATTCGGGGCCCGGCGTTTAATCGAGAAAATACGGTAACTCGTAATGTTAGAAATTTTGCAAGTTTTAGGATTTTGTAATTTTTATTACATTACATTAGTTATGCATACCGTTCTAAAAATTGAAACAAAAGCTGAAGCAATAGAATACCTTAAGGGGCCGATTACATGGCGAATTTCAGCCCGGGTTGAAATTTCAACCCGGTTAGGCGGGCTGAGACGTTCTACACACGAGTTTATTACTTCTTCGACATGCGATCCCCTTGTCTGGGATTCTATTTCAATGACGTGATAGTTACGCAACGACAACCAGTCACAAATAATGTCACGCATTCATTTCGCTACATATCTAATTCCATAGATTGCGCGCCACTTTATTTCCCCCGCTGCAAGCTGACTATCATCCGAATGCTTTTGCATTTATCAAAATATCTAACCCTCAAGTGAATTAAGGCCTGGGTCCCTGTCGATTTAAAAGAGGGTGGTCTAGCGTTAACGATTCATAGGTATCTTTTAGATAACAATTTAGGCCAAACCACAAACATAAACTGTTCAAACTGTATATATAATATTGTGGATTTTTTCATCACGTGACCATTCACGCCCAATTTTGGAAGAAATCTTGAAAAAAACTTGTATTCTCGAACAAATGACGGACCGAAGTTTACCAAATTTAAACATTTGTATGACTAGGGGTATGGCATGGACTTGTACACCCAGTCGTACAAAAGTTGACAAAACATTCAATTAAAATGATATTCTTTCCGTACCTTCTGGCTGACTTTCAGGTTGCTGTTGCAATGTGGATCTAGAATTAGAAAATAACACTATTAACAAGGATTCAAAAATTGGGGTCTCTCATAAACCGAATGCAAATATGGCCGTCAGGCAGTTTTTCGTTGGCCAAGTTTTCAGAGAAATTAATGACACCACGTAAACAAGTGCTTGTTAAGTGTATCATCTTGCAAAGTTTGGTTGTTTTTGGTTTAACGGTTGCAAAGTTATGGCTCACTGAAATTTTAAGCATTTGTATGGGAAAAGACATATCCTAACTAGCCTCGCTTTCATGTTTTTGGGTGATATTCTTCATCCGCCAATAGACTACCCGCCAGAAGACCACCCACCAGAAGACCACCCGCCAGAAGACTAACCGCCAGAAGACTACCCGCCAGAAGACTACCCGCCAGAAGACCACCCGCCAGAAGACCACCCGCCAGAAGACTACCCGCCAGAAGACCACTCGCCAGAGGACTACCCGCCAGAAGACCACCCGCCAGAAGACTACGCGCCGGAAGACCACCCGCCAGAAGACCACCTGCCAGAAGACCACCCGCCAGAAGACTACCCGCCCGAAGACTACCCGCCAGAAGACCAACCGCCAGAAGACCACCCGCCAGAAGACTACCCGCCAGAAGACCACCCGCCAGAAGACCACCCGCCAGAAGACCACCCGCCAGAAGACCACCCGCCAGAAGACTACCCGCCAGAAGACCACTCGCCAGAGGACTACCCGCCAGAAGACCACCCGCCAGAAGACTACGCGCCGGAAGACTACCCGCCAGAGGACTACCCGCCAGAAGAACACCCGCCAGAAGACCACCCGCCAGAGGACTACCCGCCAGAAGACCACCCGCCAGAAGACCACCTGCCAGAAGACCACCCGCCAGAAGACTACCCGCCCGAAGACTACCCGCCAGAAGACCAACCGCCAGAAGACCACCCGCCAGAAGACCACCCGCCAGAAGACTACCCGCCAGAGTACTACCCGCCTGAAGACCACCCGCCATAAGACTACCCGCCAGAAGACGACCCGCCAGAAGACTACCCGCCAGAAGACCACCCGCGAGAGGACCACCCGCGAGAGGACCACCCGCCAGAAGACCACCCGCCAGAAGACTACCCGCCAGAAGACTACCCGCCAAAAGACTACCCGCCAGAAGACCACCCGCCAAGGACTACCTGCCAGAAGACCACCCGCCAGAAGACTACGCGCCGGAAGACTACCCGCCAGAGGACTACCCGCCAGAAGAACACCCGCCAGAAGACCACCCGCCAGAAGACCACCTGCCAGAAGACCACCCGCCAGAAGACTACCCGCCCTAAGACTACCCGCCAGAAGACCAACCGCCAGAAGACCACCCGCCAGAAGACTACCCGCCAGAAGACCACCCGCCAGAAGACCACCCGCCAGAAGACTACCCGCCAGAAGACTACCCGCCAGAAGACCACCCGCCAGAAGACCACCCGCCAGAAGACCACCCGCCAGAAGACTACCCGCCAGAAGACCACCCGCCAGAGTACTACCCGCCTGAAGACCACCCGCCAGAAGACTACCCGCCAGAAGACTACCCGCCAGAAGACTACCCGCCAGAAGACTACCCGCCAGAAGACCACCCGCCAGAAGACCACCCGCCAGAAGACTACCCGCCAGAAGACCACTCGCCAGAGGACTACCCGCCAGAAGACCACCCGCCAGAAGACTACGCGCCGGAAGACCACCCGCCAGAAGACCACCTGCCAGAAGACCACCCGCCAGAAGACTACCCGCCCGAAGACTACCCGCCAGAAGACCATCCGCCAGAAGACCACCCGCCAGAAGACTACCCGCCAGAAGACCACCCGCCAGAAGACTACCCGTCAGAAGACCACCCGCCAGAAGACCACCCGCCAGAAGACTACCCGCCAGAAGAAGACCACCCGCCAGAAGACTACCCGCCAGAAGACTACCCGCCGGAAGACCACCCGCCAGAAGACTACCCGCCAGAAGACTACGCGCCAGAAGACCACCCGCCAGAAGACTACCCGCCAGAAGACTACCCGCCAGCAGACCACCCGCCAGAAAACCACCCGCCAGAAGACCACCCGCCAGAAGACTACCCGCCAGAAGACTACCCGTCAGAATACCACCCGCCACAAGACCACCCGCCAGAAGACCACCCGCCAGAAGACCACCCGCCAGAAGACTACCCGACCGAAGACTACCCGCCAGAAGACCAACCAGAAGACAACCCGCCAGAGTACTACCCGCCTGAAGACCACCCGCCATAAGACTACCCGCCAGAAGACGACCCGCCAGAAGACTACCCGCCAGAAGACCACCCGCGAGAGGACTACCCGCGAGAGGACCACCCGCCAGAAGACCACCCGCCAGAAGACTACCCGCCAGAAGACTACCCGCCAAAAGACTACCCGCCAGAAGACCACCCGCCAGAGGACTACCTGCCAGAAGACCACCCGCCAGAAGACTACGCGCCGGAAGACTACCCGCCAGAGGACTACCCGCCAGAAGAACACCCGCCAGAAGACCACCCGCCAGAAGACCACCTGCCAGAAGACCACCCGCCAGGAGACTACTCGCCCGAAGACTACCCGCCAGAAGACCAACCGCCAGAAGACCACCCGCCAGAAGACTACCCGCCAGAAGACCACCCGCCAGAAGACCACCCGCCAGAAGACCACCCGCCAGAAGACCACCCGCCAGAAGACTACCCGCCAGAAGACTACCCGCCAGAGGACCACCCGCCAGAAGACCACCCGCCAGAAGACCACCCGCCAGAAGACTACCCGCCAGAAGACCACCCGCCAGAAGACGACCCGCCAGAAGACTACCCGCCAGAAGACCACCCGCGAGAGGACCACCCGCGAGAAGACCACCCGCCAGAAGACCACCCGCCAGAAGACTACCCGCCCGAAGACTACCCGCCAAAAGACTACCCGCCAGAAGACCACCCGCCAGAAGACTACCAGCCAGAAGACTATCCGCCAAAAGACTACCCGCCAGAAGACCACCCGCCAGAGGACTACCCGCCAGAAGACTACCCGCCATGTCACACGAGGAGATATCTCAGATATCCCAGATATATTTAGGCATCTCGTGGAAATGTCCGTAATACCGTATTTTCTCAATTAAACGCCCCCGACGTTTCTTTGAATCAGCAGATTTTTCTCGCCCGCCATTTTTTATCAATGGGTTATTATTCGTTTTTCTTAGCAGCCGCGCCGTGTGCCTTAAATCTTAAGTTTATTATACCACAAATAAACGTTTTAGGGGGTTACTTACAACTTTCTCTATTATACCCAGCGTTTATTCGGGGCCCGGCGTTTAATCCAGAAAATACGGAACTCGTAATGTTAGAAATTTTGCAAGTTTTAGGATTTTGTAATTTTTATTACATTACATTAGTTATGCATACCGTTCTAAAAACTGAAACAAAAGCTGAAGCAATAGAATACCTTAAGGGGCCGATTACATGGCGAATTTCAGCCCGGGTTGAAATTTCAACCCGGTTAGGCGGGCTGAGACGTTCTACACACGAGTTTATTACTTCTTCGACATGCGGTCCCCTTGTCTGGGATTCTATTTCAATGACGTGATAGTTACGCAACGACAACCAGTCACAAATAATGTCACGCATTCATTTCGCTACATATCTAATTCCATAGATTGCGCGCCACTTTATTTCCCCCGCTGCAAGCTGACTATCATCCGAATGCTTTTGCATTTATCAAAATATCTAACCCTCAAGTGAATTAAGGCCTGGGTCCCTGTCGATTTAAAAGAGGGTGGTCTAGCGTTAAGGATTCATAGGTATCTTTTAGATAACAATTTAGGCCAAACCACAAACATAAACTGTTCAAACTGTATATATAATATTGTGGATTTTTTCATCACGTGACCATTCACGCCCAATTTTGGAAGAAATCTTGAAAAAAACTTGTATTCTCGAACAAATGACGGACCGAAGCTTACCAAATTTAAACATTTGTATGACTAGGGGTATGGCATGGACTTGTACACCCAGTCGTACAAAAGTTGACAAAACATTCAATTAAAATGATATTCTTTCCGTACCTTCTGGCTGACTTTCAGGTTGTTGTTGCAATGTGGATCTAGAATTAGAAAATAACACTATTAACAAGGATTCAAAAATTGGGGTCTCTCATAAACCGAATGCAAATATGGCCGTCAGGCAGTTTTTCGTTGTCCAAGTTTTCAGTGCTTGTTAAGTGTATCATCTTGCAAAGTTTGGTTGTTTTTGGTTTAACGGTTGCAAAGTTATGGCTCACTGAAATTTTAAGCATTTGTATGGGAAAAGACATATCCTAACTAGCCTCGCTTTCATGTTTTTGGGTGATATTCTTCACCCGCCAGAAGACTACCCGCCAGAAGACCACCCACCAGAAGACCACCCGCCAGAAGACTACCCGTCAGAAGACCACCCGCCAGAAGACCACCCGCCAGAAGACTACCCGCCAGAAGAAGACCACCCGCCAGAAGACTACCCGCCAGAAGACTACCCGCCGGAAGACCACCCGCCAGAAGACTACCCGCCAGAAGACTACGCGCCAGAAGACCACCCGCCAGAAGACTACCCGCCAGAAGACTACCCGCCAGAAGACCACCCGCCAGAAGACCACCCGCCAGAAGACCACCCGCCAGAAGACTACCCGCCAGAAGACCACTCGCCAGAGGACTACCCGCCAGAAGACCACCCGCCAGAAGACTACGCGCCGGAAGACTACCCGCCAGAGGACTACCCGCCAGAAGAACACCCGCCAGAAGACCACCCGCCAGAAGACCACCTGCCAGAAGACCACCCGCCAGAAGACTGCCCGCCCAAAGACTACCCGCCAGAAGACCAACCGCCAGAAGACCACCCGCCAGAAGACCACCCGCCAGAAGACTACCCGCCAGAAGACCACCCGCCAGAGTACTACCCGCCTGAAGACCACCCGCAAGAAGACTACCCGCCAGAAGACCACCCGCCAGAAGACGACCCGCCAGAAGACTACCCGCCAGAAGACCACCCGCCAGAAGACCACCCGCCAGAAGACCACCCGCCAGAAGACCACCCGCCAGAGTACTACCCGCCTGAAGACCACCCGCCAGAAGACTACCCGCCAGAAGACCACCCGCCAGAGGACTACCCGCCAGAAGACCACACGCCAGAAGACTACGCGCCGGAAGACTACCCGCCAGAGGACTACGCGCCAGAAGAACACCCGCCAGAAGACCACCCGCCAGAGGACTACCCGCCAGAAGACCACCCGCCAGAAGACCACCTGCCAGAAGACTACCCGCCAGAAGACCACCCGCCAGAAGACTACCCGCCAGAAGACTACCCGCCAGAAGACCACCCGCCAGAAGACCACCCGCCAGAAGACCACCCGCCAGAAGACTACCCGCGAGAAGACCACTCGCCAGAGGACTACCCGCCAGAAGACCACCCGCCAGAAGACTACGCGCCGGAAGACTACCCGCCAGAGGACTACCCGCCAGAAGAACATCCGCCAGAAGACCACCCGCCAGAGGACTACCCGCCAGAAGACCACCCGCCAGAAGACCACCTGCCAGAAGACCACCCGCCAGAAGACTACCCGACCGAAGACTACCCGCCAGAAGACCAACCGCCAGAAGACCACCCGCCAGAAGACTACCCGCCAGAAGACCACCCGCCAGAAGACCACCCACCAGAAGACCACCCGCCAGAGGACTACCCGCCAGAAGACCACCCGCCAGAAGACTACGCGCCGGAAGACTACCCGCCAGAGGACTACGCGCCAGAAGAACACCCGCCAGAAGACCACCCGCCAGAAGACTACCCGACCGAAGACTACCCGCCAGAAGACCAACCGCCAGAAGACCACCCGCCAGAAGACTACCCGCCAGAAGACCACCCGCCAGAAGACCACCCCCTAGAAGACCACCCGCCAGAAGACCACCCGCCAGAAGACTACCCGCCAGAAGACTACCCGCCAGAAGACCACCCGCCAGAAGACCACCCACCAGAAGACCACCCGCCAGAAGACTACCCGCCAGAAGACCACCCGCCAGAGTACTACCCGCCTGAAGACCACCCGCCAGAAGACTACCCGCCAGAAGACCACCCGCCAGAAGACGACCCGCCAGAAGACTACCCGCCAGAAGACCACCCGCAAGAGGACCACCCGCGAGAAGACTACCCGCCAAAAGACTACCCGCCAGAAGACCACCCGCCAGAGGACTACCCGCCAGAAGACTACCCGCCATTTCACACGAGGAGATATCTCAGATATCCCAGATATATTTAGGCATCTCGTGGAAATGTCCGTAATACCGTATTTTCTCAATTAAACGCCCCCGACGTTTCTTTGAATCAGCAGATTTTTCTCGCCCGCCATTTTTTATCAATGGGTTATT